>CAUYRH010181979.1:0-46200 GCA_963574655.1 Perodicticus potto | reverse complement strand
CCCCCTCCCCTCCCCTCCCTTGCCCCTTTCCCCATATTCTTGTGCTATAATTGGGTTATAGCCTTCATAGCAAAGCTATAAATTAGCTTCATAGTAGGGCTGAGTACATTGGATACTTTTTCTTCCATTCTTGAGATACTTTGTTAAGAAGAATATGTTCTAAATGCAGAATACAAATGTCTTCATACAATAACTAAGAAAATGCCACGAAGGCTATGTTAAACAGTTTGATGAAAATATTTCAGATTATATGTGAAACCAGCACATTGTACCCCTTGATTGCACTAATGTACCCAGCTATGATTCAATAATTAAAAAAAAAAAAAGAATTGGTCCTTGCCAGCCCTTTTCCTCCCAAAAGTTTAACCCATAGACTACGTGGCAGTTTAAAACCAGAAAAACACACATTATCTCATACGTTGGTGGAAGGTAGCTTTATTCCATTTATAGATCAGATAAGCATCCAAGAACTTAGATGACATGAAGAGTTAAGCCACAATGCAAAATATATTTTAATCTTTACCATCTGAACTTCAGGTTTCAGGAAGGCAACTAGAACCGTTTCTGTTACTTAGAAAGGCATTAATAAATGTTTGTTAAATTAAACTGAATTCCAGTTATAGATCAGGAAATAGCCAAACAAAAAGCAAAAAGTAAAATGAATAAAGCAAAACAATACAATAGAAAGCAAAAGTAAAATAAAAAACCTTGCCATCACCCCTTATATAGAACAACTTGTCATGCTATTTTGTCATTTTGCAACATGAAAAGGCATTCATTGACTAATGATTTCCATTGTACAAAAGCAGTGAAAGCAAGAAAAAAATGCCACTTTTTGAAAAACACTGCTTTACCATTTAATATTCTAAATAATTCTGCCAACATCCAGCTAAGCACTGCCCAGATCATTAGTGTTTCACTCCTCCTTTGTGAGAAAGAGACAAATGACCAAAAAGTTATGTTTTATGTTACCTACCATTAAAAGAAATACAAAATGTATTTTGGTTACAGAACAGAAAAAGTACACTGCTGGGAAAGAGGAGAAACCATGAATAAAGTCTAGTTGGATTTAAAAAAAAAAAAAAAAAAAGATGTATTTTGGTGCAGATAAATTACATATTGCCTTTATTTCTATTCCTCATTTATCGGCTACGAGTAGGAGGGAAACACCTTACTGAGATGAATCCCAAGGAATAAAAGCACTTAGGACCAATTTTTTTCCAACGCCATATCATAAACTGCTAAAATAATTCAATTTTAGAAGTTGTCACCTTCTAACTGATAAAGCTAAAAAAGAAGAGCATTAGTGCTAGTTAAGTATGATACAAAAACACAGAAAGGTAAGGCCTGAGATTAGTAACAGAGAAGAAACAAGGATGCCAAGTGGATTCAACAATGGAAGCTCCCTGAAAGCATATTATGTATAAAAACTGAGTAAAAATGGGAAGTGGGGTATATAAGAATCCTAGATTACTTAGAGGTAAAGTTGAGGAATAAGTCATTTATTCCATGGAAGTAGCAAATGATTTCTAGCACTTATTTCTATATCACTAAGATTTGAAGTCAGAGATGAACTATGTAAACTGATATAATATAAACAGATGGAATACATCTCCAGCTTATATTTTGAAAATTAAGATAAGGTGAATATTTGTGCATTAATATAAAAAGGGGAAAGATAAGAATTATACTTAGGATAACTATAGGAATAAGTACAGGATATCATAGGAACAACAGAAAGTCACGGTAAACTATTACCTATAATTTCTAATTTCAGGTTTATTCGACAAAATTTCCAGAGCTTTAAAGCTGAAAAAACAGAATACATAACTATCTAAGTAGTGGAGACAGAGTTTGAACTAAAATTTGTCTATCTACAAAATACATTTTTTTTTATTATATATACCTCAAAAATCTCAAGTTCTAAGGGACGCTTTAGAATTACTAAAGCATAGTAATATAACTCAAAGTATGCAATAATTAGTCTATCTTTGAACTTTACACTGAAATAGAATGAAGGTAATATTCTCTTTTGTAGTAAGCTGATGTCCTGGTTTCCTTAGAATACTTACTTATAGTAACAAATGTCAGTCCCCATACGAATCCACCACGGTCTGGCATTTAATGCTTCCTGAACCGAATACATGAGTGGCTGCATACCTTGGGATGGGAGGGTAATAAGAGAGAGAAGAGAAAATTCCTTTCAGAATTTTTGAGTTAAAAATTAACCTTGCCTTTGTAGAAAGTACCAAACGTTCAGGTATGCTGAAAGAAATTAAATTCCAGTGTTTTAATATGTACTAAAAAAAATTTTTTTAAACTCTTATATCAACAAATAATATGCTTTTTTTGTATGTTTGTTTAAAACAGAATCACAACTTTAGAGTGAAAAGTTATTAAACTCTATTAAATTTTTCTTACTCTATTAAATTTTTTCATATTAAAAAAATAACATTCCAGGCCGGGCATGGTGGCTCATGCCTGTAATCCCAGCACTTGGGAGGCCGAGGCAAATGGATTGCCTGAACTCATAGGTTCAAGACCAGCCTGAGCCAGAGCGAGACCCCATCTCTAAAAAATAGCTGGGCATTGTAGCAGGCGCCTGTAGTTCCAGCTACCTGGGAGGCTGAGGCAAGAGGATCACTTGGACCCAAGGTTGCTGTAAGTTATGATGCCATGACACTCTACCAAGGGTGACCAAGTGAGACTCTGTCTACACAAATAAATAAATAAATAAAATAAATAAATAGCATTCCTTATAATAAGTGAAAGAATCGAAAAATACATAAAGATATAATATGATCACTCCTCTAACTCTCCACCAATTCCCAACCACACTGAGGTTAGTGGGGAAAAATGCCACCAAAATAGCACCTTTGTTTTCTTCCCCACTTTTCTCCATACAAACATGAGTTTGTGGTAGAAGGAAGAGGAGAGACTGTTAACAACAACAGAATTAAATATATTTTGTTTAGGTACTCTTAAAACATATTTTCCACATGAACTTTAAAATCATCTTAATTTCCAAAATGATGTACTAGGTTCCTAACTAAAAATGAATTAAATTCATGTTAATTTTTAAAAGGTTGACTGATTTTCCTTATATACTAATTTTAGGATATAATCATTTTCTTGGTAAAGAATAATTTTCTTACATTTTTATCAGTGAATATTTTCATAATATGTTGTTTCCTTTTCATTTCTAACTAGTCATTGCAATAATGAATTCATTTTTTTGTATTTATCTTATATTACAATATCTAACACTATCACTAATAGCTCTTTCATAGACTCCTAGATTTTTCTAGGTATACAATCACATCATTTGTACTGAAAATATTTTATCTCCTCTTTTAGTATTTAGTATCTCCTCTTTGATTGCATTTAGAGAAATGAAACCATCTCAAAAAATGAATATATAGTGGTAAGAACAAACAACTCCATCTTGTTGATTATTTTAACTGAAATGGTTTGCCATTTTTTTGCAAATCAACTTTATCATGTTTAAGTAATAAAAATAGTTAACAATTAAAAATTTCTGTGTGCCAAACATTGTTTCTACATGTATTAAGTCACTAAATTTTATAAGCACCCTAGGTGGAGATGGTATTATTATTTCTATAGCTTGAGTAGTTTCACCATAATTATTATTACATTTGGGGTTTTAATTATTTTATCAAATTTCTTTTTAGCATCTAATAGAATCACATGGCTTTTCTCTCTTATAATATGTAACAAATTTTATTAATAGGTTTCCTATTATGAATTTTCTCTGCATTCCAAGAAAATGTTATTCTTTAATTCTAAGTAATTAGATAATATTTAGAATTTTTGCACCCAAATTCTTAAGTTGATTTTTTAAAAAATTATCTTTAACAAGTACTAGTATGAAGATTATAATAGCTTCAGAAAGGTAAATTTCAAAGTTCCTTATCATTTATTAGAATAATAAACAAAAACACAATTTTTTTTAAAAGGGATAAATATAATTCAGCTAGAATATCATATCAATGTGGTAACTAATAAATATAATTTTATTTCCTTTTCAGTAACTATAGCCTATTCAGAACCTCTACTTTCTCCTGATCATTTTCCATATTTCTATGTTTTATTTCTATCTCATTATTTTCAGCATTTATTTTTAGAATTATTTTCTCTTCCTTTTGATTCATTTTTTTTCTAACTTCTTAAGTTGGGTACTTACCTTATTTTCAGTCCTTTTCTATTTTAAGTAATGCAAGCTAGTAAAGATTTTCAGTATTCCTCTCAATGCCAGATTAGTTATGACCCACAGATCTGAAGTGTTCTCTTTTGCACTACTTTCTAGCTGCCCAATTGAACTATATTATGTTCTGTATCTGCCAATGTGCCACTACCAGCTACAGGTGGCTATTAAGTACTGGAATGATCTAACTCTACTACAGAAATGAATTTTTTAAATATTTGATTTTAATTAATTTAAATATAAGTAGTCACAGGCAGCCAGTGACTACCTAGACAATTTGTAACATCAATTTTAAATTTTCTCTCCTGTTTTTTTTAAAGAAGAATATTACATCATTTCTAAGCATTTATTTTTTATTCAACTTTTTGTTTATTTCTACTAATGTTTTAGATGACAATGAAATCTGTAACAAAATATATAATAAAGTTTTTAATGTTTCATGAACATAAAGTAACATACTTTTTCCATACGCAGAATGAAAAAGTTGAGAAACAACAGTATTTAATTACATTAAGATCCTATAAATACATATAATTTGCTGAAAAGCCAAAGTGTATGCTCCCCAAAAGAAAATGTTTCCAGGGTTTGATTCAAATGGACGCTTTCATAGACATTAAATACTTCAACTCACACAACATTTGTTTGTTTCACATTTGTGGTGTGATTTTTTTTTTTTTGCAGTTTTTCCAAAGCTGTTTTACCCTTTTATGGGAAAAAAAATTCATGGGCTTTTTCCCTCCTTATCCCAAATGTTTTCAGTTTCTTAATCACATTATAGTATATAATTTCTTAAAATTCATTCCACTTTCTTCAAAGCATAATTTTAGGATCTCATTAACTTCCAATTCTAATTTGGATGAGTAGCTTTCTAGGAAAGTAGCTATCATCCAGTTATTTCTTTTTACTGGACTCCCAGATTACTTCTACCATTTCTTACATATCACATCTCCTCTTTCACTCTCAGGTGGAAAACACCCACAAATATGTTCTCAAAAATGGGATCCAAATAAATCCCAAAATCGAGTTTCTTCACTATATTATTCAATTTCTCTATATCCTTGGTTATTTTTTGTCTTCTTGATATGTCAAATTCTGAAAGGGGTATTTTAAATTCTAATAACTGTCATCTCATCAAGTTGCATTGCTTGGAGATTTTGCTCTGCTTATGTGGGAGTCATGTTGTTACCTTAGTTCTACTGCATAAGGATTTACAGTATCTTCAAGAATTTCTGCTTGTAAATATATAATATCTAACCTTTGACCTAGTCAGTGTTTTTGACCTTAGAATTTTTCTTTGACTGACACTAATATTACTATTGTTGCTTTAATTTGTTTACATTTCCTAGTTGGTCCTGCCCCAATCATTCACTTTCAACCTTTCTTTGTCACTAACTCATAAACACACCAACATACCTACCCACCACTCGCTAACCTGTGTGCCTTCCAAGACTTGACTTTTGAGGTCATTTCAGCTCATTCCTACTTAACAATAACAGATACACATTTCATTTTATTCATTTCACCTCATTTTCTATTACTTATCAAATGTTTTTTGCTTCCTCTTTACTTGATTATGTTGTGTTTCTCCACATTTCCTTTTCTTCTTCCTTAATTTGGAATTTTTCTATCATGCATTTCAATCCTACTTCCTATCCTCATAGTGATGATTAACTGATATTTTTCCAACATTACATCAAATTAAATGGCTAAGCCATTCCACCAAGACAAATTAACTTTTTTCAACTTTCTAATATTACTCCATTTAAAATGTTTTCAGTTAACATATTTTATAAATTCCAGGTCTTCTATCTTGATCTTTTTATTCATTGACTTTCTTCACAGAGTATTCAGGTAGCATATTTGCTGAATTCTTATGTACACAGAGACTTAGTTTGTTGGCAGTGACAAACAACAAACTTTACAAAAGACATTTGGCTGTTAACTACCTTCCAGCAGAGAAAATGGAGGAATGAATGGTTACTAATCTGCCCATTTTATTCCCCCATTGTATCTTCTATAAAATGAGGGTAACAATGTTGCTGGGTTGTCGGTTGCATGGATTAAGAGTCTCACTGTGTTAGCACTTAGAAGGCATGGCACAGGGTAAATATTCAGAGAATGGTAGCTGCTATTATTATTACTACTATTATTACTTCCTTTTAAGTTATTCTTCTAAAGTGGAAGCATGTTAAGTTTTCTCTTTATACTTGAAACTCAAGCATCTCACTGGTCCATATAAAGGATATCTGTGTTCCTTTTCTCTTCCTGGGACTCAGTGAGCCATCTCAGTCTGAAGTTTCAACCTCTTCCTGTCACACAAAACTCATTAAAATAGTTAACTATGGTAAGACAGAACAAAGTTCAAGCTGAGGTTAAAGGGCACTTTAGATTTACTTGAAGTGTTCTAATTTTACAAAAGACAATATATTCTTATATTATTTTTAAAATAATATTTTTAGTATTTAATATTTTTAAAATATTAAAAATAATATATTTTTAAATATATAATTTATATTATAAATATAATATTATAATATTTAATTATGATCACAGTTAAGGAAGCTATATTTGCAAATTCCGACTATAATAAAAGCCATTTGGACAAAATAGGTTGTCCCAGAAAGAATCAATCAAATGACTCAAACTCAATAAACTACAATCTACTTAATCTGATATTGAAAGGCTATATTTGAGCAATTGCCTTATTCATTAGCCGAAGGATAAATCTTTAAATGCATAAAACAAATATGCGAAAACTGTCAAAACAGACAATTGAAATACAAAATTGGCATCCAAAGTCATCCAATGTCATGGGCTTCTAATAATATCCAAGTAAAGGCCAAAGTTTTATTGAGGACATGGTCAATATTAAATGCAAATACAAAAAGATAAGCTGTTTTAGCCCCAATTATCAATGTAGAATCACAGACTCACAAAATTTTGGAGTTGAAGTTAATACCCTCATTTAACAGATGAGAGAGATAAGAAAAGTTTAAAATGGAGTTCAAATAAACCTAAAAGCATCTTATCAAAAGCTGCATATGTTATTTGGAGTCTGACTTCATAAAGAAGAAGATGGCTAATATTACAGCAGAAATTTACGCTAAAAACAGAAAAAGTGGATTCTTAACTAGAAGATAATGGCAGCCACCTAAATTTCAATCTTTTCACACCTTCTAATCAAAAATAAATTCAACAGGTAGCACGGATAAAAACAAAACATGAACCAGGCCTTCAGTATTACTAGAAGGTAGGATATTACAAACTTTAAATTACCTATAAGTCAAGAAATGGGCAAAGATATTGGAAGCAAATGGAAATAATAAAGTAGGGGTTAAAATCCTTGGATCAAAGTAGAGTTAGGTCAAAAAATATTAAATGAGACCAACTTTATGATGACAAAAATTGCAATTGACAAAGAAAACGTAACAATATTTAACATGTATGCCCAAGGTAAGATTAACCCCCTATATAAAGCAGAAACTACCAGGAGATCAACAGAAATGCACTATTGAGAGTAGACTTAAACACACACACTCTCAGTACAAGACAGATCAACTGAACAAAAAAAAACCCTATAAAAAAACAGTCAGAGCTGTCCTGGTATGGCATACAAAAACACGCAACAACAATAATGAAGGCCACTTAGTAAGACACTGCCACACATTGACAAGAACACACCTGTGAGATGATAACATACCAAGGTTATGAAACCTTACTGAGTAGTTTGTACAGTGCTTGGTGGTAAAAGTGATGGCAAGTTTGCAAACTTAATTATCAGACCATGTACAACAACAGTTCTAATGGTCATTTCAGAAAAGAGTTCCAAAAATGCTTTGAAGAATATAGTAGGTACTGGTGCTGGGGCATAGCTTCTCAAGGGGAGTACTTCAAAGATGACCATAGTGATATTCAGCAATAAAGTATGTAGCACTTTTTCTAGGATGAGTGTGTGAATGTAATTGTCTAACTTTGTTTATTCCCTAACTCGATCCATTCAGATGGCTTGGAAGCAATAATAACTCAATAGTGTAATATGCATACTAAGCACACAGATCTTGGTTGTAAAATACTATCCTCTACTAAAGCAAACCAACGTTCTCTGAAGAAATAGCTGATTTCAGGTTGGGGCAGAGAAAGGCAAAATGAGCTTTTTGTATCCTGTCATGCCAAAAAACAAGAACACCTATAAGGAATGATTAAGACTATCAAAAAGGGACACATAAAAGGGACACACACCAATGTGAAAGGGATCCCAATGGCCAAGTTTTGGGTAATTTTAGCATCAAAATAAATGATAATAGCAACAAATTATAACCCACTGTGTAAAAAATAGGAAACCAAGTTTATACTATTATTAATGACCATTTGAGGAGGTATAAGATATTCACAGTATCTCAAGATAAAATTCTTACTAATTACAAAGAGAAAATGGGTAACCTGGCACATACGACTTAATCGAGTGATCATATTATCGTCATCGGGCTTATAGGTATGTGCCACCAGAACACGTCACTTCTGTGATATTCCTATCAAAGAAGCATACCTTAAATCAGATCATAAGGAATATGAGATAACTCCAAACTGAGAACCATTCCACTAATTAACAAACCTGTAATTTTCAAGTGTGAAGGTCAAGAATGTCAAAGACTATATAACTAAGAAAATGCCATGAAGGCTATGTTAACCAGTTTGATGAAAATATTTCAGATTGTATATGAAACCAGCACATTGTACCCCATGATTGCATTAATGTACACAGCTATGATTTTATAAATAAAAAAATAAAAAGAATGTCAAAGATTGTAAAACTATTTCCTGTTTAAAATAGTTGAAAGACATGTGACAACATGTGGCTTTGAGCTAAACCCTTTTACTGAGAAAAAAGTAAAATGTAAATGTGGGAGGGGGGGTGTCTCAGGATAGGATTCACGTATCAATGATAACTTCTTGGTTTTAATGGTTGTACGGTAGTTATATTTAAAAAACACCATTGTTTGTAGAAAATAGACCCAAAGATGCTTAATATGTGGATAAAGCAAATAACTTTTCTTTAAATTTTTAATTATTTTAAAATAAAGCATTTAGAAAAAGTTGATGATCACAGATTGAACTGGGGTCTTCTTAACATTGCCTTATACATTTAACAAGTATTTACTGAACATCTATGAAATCCCATATTACAAATGTTGAAAATGTCAACAAAAGAAACACAATTCTTAGTCTCTCCTAAATTTATGAGAAAGTTAGAGAGAGGAATGGAGGAGGCAGGAAAAGCATCACTCAGACACACATATAAATAAAAAAAAAACAAAACTATAAAAGGAAAAAAAACTCCAAAAGGAAAAAAATTAAAAGTAACATTTGTCAGAGGGACTGATCGAGACTAGGGAGTCAGGGAAGACATGCGCCAAATCAAGGAACAGTTCCCCTCAACTTCGAGGCATGGATTGGGGAGTGGAAATGCTACAGACTAGACTCCAAAATTCTGTTTTGTTGCCTAGTTCCAAACATCCTCAATCTACACATGAACAGATTTTAAAATCCTCACATATTTAAGAGAGACAGAGACCAGGAGAGAATGAGAGGCTTTTTACTAAAGTTCCCAGTCACTAAAATACAAGACTGCCATCTACTGGTAATTTCAGCAAATTACCCTCAAGTAGTAGGGGGTAAGAGGAAGAGATGGATTGAAATGGATATAGTATTAGAGAAATAAATTCTCAAACTCAGCACTCCAAAGGCAGTATTCTCCTTATAATTAAGAACACAGTAAGAAATGAAAATATTTTTAAATTTCTTAATTTTAATATCATTCAAGTATTCAACAGAGTAACTTAAGAAAATGAAAAGGAAAGGCTGCGTGTGGTGTCTCATGTCCCAACACTTTGGGAGGCCAAGGCATCTTTAGAGATCAACAACAGTTCAAGACCAGTCTGGGAAAAATAATGAAACCCTATCTCTACAAGAAATTAAAAAATTAGCCAGGCATGGTGGCACAGGCCTGTAGTCCAAGCTACTTCGGAGGCTAAAGTAGGAGGATCGCTTGAGCCCAAGAACCTCTCTCGCGCACACGTTCTAGAATCCAACATTTAAATATTCCCCTAACCAACTAGCCCCAATAAAAAAAAGAAAAAGAAATTACAGATAATTAGCTACTCTCCTGATTAACATTATACTTCCTCGTTTCAACAGCGTATGATAATTTTAAAAATACTTCCAGCTGAAGTATTTGAAGTTTCCCCTGCAAATATTTTCTTTAGTCATCAGCACCATCCCTAAAATGGATTTAAAATGGAACTGATGATCACAATATTAACTACATTCCTAGTCACAAAGCTTACAATGTTGAATTCCAGTTTACTAAAATATTGGTCCCATTCTTCTTCTAATTCTACTGATGTTAAACGAAGATTACTTTATGTTGTGTTAACCTAACATCTAAATCAAAGTTGCATAAAAAATTACATTTACCTAAATATCTCCTTTTAAAGCCTCCACTGACTTCTTAGTTAAATACTTACAAATATATGTAAATAAAAGAAAACTCACAACAGATAGTTTCTGGGAGGAACCTCTACTAAACTTAAGGCAGATGGAGCAAGACAGAAAAATCCAATGCAGAATATGCATCATGATCTGTTTCTCATGGGGTGTTTTGCATTTGTATCTTGGATCTCACTGCAAAAAGAAGTGTCACAGTATACCCTGTCCCTTAAAGTATAACAAATAAAGTGAACAATAAAGAAGCACAGAAACAGCATAAAAAACCAAACATATCAATTCAAAGAAGAATTTTAATAGGAGACAAAGGGTCAAATGACAAAATCCAATCTCTGTTTATGAAAAAAAAAATAAGTAAAGATATATCAAGCAAGTTCAAACCAAGACAATATAAAAACATAATTCAGGGAAAAATACACTGAATGGAATAAACGTGATTATTCCAAAAAGCACATGGGAAGGGTATATACAAAGGAACATGGAAAAGTTACAAACTTCTACAAGCAAATAAAATTGCATTATAGTAGGAACAAATATTTTTTAATGACAGTTTGACAGAAACACAATAGAACTAAAATGATGTTAAATTTTTTTTGAGTGTTAGGATAAAGTAAAAAACAAACAAGGATACAGAAAACCAAATGAATTTGTAATACTAAATGTTAAATATTAAGATTTGTGTGTGTGCCTATATGTCTACCCTCCGCCCCAAATTCCTTCAATTCCTTAAAAAATAAGAAAGAGAACAAGAAGCACAGAAATAGAAAGCATAAAAAAGCAAACATTATCAATTACAAGAATAATTTTAAATGGGTTAAAATGAGGATTGGCGCCCATAGCACAGTGGCTATGGCGCCAGCCACATACACTGAGCCTGGCGGGTTCAAACCCAGCCTGGGCCAGCTAAACAACAATGACAACTGCAACAAAAAGTAGCTGGGCATTGTGGCGGGCGCCTATAATCCCAGCTACTTGGGAGGCTGAGGCAAGAGAATTGCTTAAGCGCAGGAGTTTGAAGTTGCTATGAGCTGTGACTTCATAGCCCTCTACTGAGGGTGATGTAGTGAGACTCTGTCTCAAAAAAAAAAAAAAAAACTTCTACTGAAGGACAAAGGGTCAAACAATAAAATAATAAAAAATCCAGTTCCTAAAACCTGTATAATCTCCTGAGTGATAATGATACTGAGAGCATCTTTTGTTACAATATTTTGTCTTTGACTCTGGATTTTGGCAAAGATAGCCTAAATCTCTTGGAGTATCCTTTGGTATAAACATCTTTATACTAATGAGGTGACTCTTGGTGGGTTCCCAGATAGGGGCTGGCCACTAGAAAGACTGAGTCATGATTGGAAGCTAGGGACTTTGAGCCCAGCTCCCATCCTCAAGAGAAGAGAAAGAAACTGGATATTCTGTTAATAATCAATCATATCTAAGTGATGAAGCCTCCATAAAAATCACTGAAGGAAAAGGGCTGAGAGAGCTTCTGAGTTGATGAAGGCATCTGTGAGCTGGAAGGGTAGTGCATCCCACATCCATGAGGAAAAAGCTCTTATACTCAGACCCTTCTGGACCTTGCCCTATGGACACCTTCATCTGGCCATTCATCTGAATCCTTAATCATATATATATTTTTTTTTTTTTTGCAGTTTTTGGCCAGGGCTGGGTTTGAACCCGCCACTTCTGGCAAATGAGGCCAGTGACCTACTCCTTTGAGCCACAGGCACTACCCATCCTTAATCGTATTCTTTACAATAAACTGGTAATCACAAACTAATGTTTCCCTGAGTTCTGTAAACTGTCATAGCAAATTATTGAACCTGAGGTGGTCATGGAAACCCCTAATTTGTAGCCAAGTAGGACAGAAATGTAGTAGCCAGAGAACCCACTTTTTTTTTTCCTTTTAAAAAATGATTTTGCCTTAATACAAGGACATATACGTTTAGGTTACACTATTTGCATTTGTAAGGTAAAGTCCGATTTGTAGTTGAGTCCTTCACCCGGGAGGTCTGCCATATACCCCTACATTGTACTTGTTAGGTGGGAGCTTACCAAATCCACTCCCTCTTCCCCCATTCCCCCTCTTCTTAAATTTAAGTGTGTTTTTCTCTCATGTGGGCCTATAGTCGTTCATCTACTAATTTCAAATTACTTTGACTCCATGAGATGCTCACTTTTCCATTCTTGAGATAGACCTCACTTATTCTTGATTGGCATCTGAAGTGAGGGGTAGACTTGAGAGACTAAGTTAACCCCTGAGTTCTGCACTAACTCCTAATATGTAGTGTCACAAATGAATTGTAGGACACCCAGATGATGTGTGTGTGTATATATCTAGATATATGTCTGTATATTAATAGTTTTCTTAATTGTAAGTAATAAGTTTGAAAATAGGGAAGAGTACTCTTTCACAATAGAAACAAACAAAAATACATACAATACTTAAGGAAAACAGAAATGTATACAATTCATAAAAAGAAAACTAAAAATCTCAGGTGAAGGCATAAACGACTTGAATAAACAAAACACATCATGTTCTTAATTGGTAAGATTTAATATAACAAATTTGCCCTCCCGAAAATTATTCTATATATTTAATGCAATGGAAATTTTGAATAATTGGTAAAATTATTATGAATATTTAGAATAAACTATTCAGAAAAAATAAATACATAGAAAATTTTAATTGTTTTTGGAACAAACACTACAAGATGTTGAAGTATAATACTAAATCAAAATAATTAAAAAACATGGCTCAGAGCCCATAGCACAGTGGTACAGCACCAGCTACATACACCGAGGCTGGGGGATTCAAACCCGGCACAGGCCAGCTAAACAACAATGACAACTTCAAAAAAAAACAGCCAGGCGTTATGGCAGGTGCCTACAGTCCCAGCAACTTGGGAGGCTGAGGCAAGAGAATTCCTTAAGCCTAAGAGTTTGAAGTTGCTGTGAGCTGTGACAACACAGCACTCTACCCAGGGCCACAGCTTGAGACTCTGTCTCAAAAATAAATAAATAAATAAATAATAATTAAATATCAAAGTAATAGTAGAGCAACAAACAGCCCCCAAACAAAGGCTAGTGTATAATTAGGGCCACAGCTTGGGAGAACTGTGGTGTTTTCAACCAGTGGGGACACATGACTAAGAGGTTAAAATTCAACTCAAACTCAAGAAGTGAGGAATTATAAGCAAGTTATGGTACTACCTTATCAATCAGGTGCTAATCTGTTTTTACTAACCTGACCATTTTCTATAACAGCCAAAATAGAACAATTATATATACTGGCTTCTGAGCTATATTTCCCACCCTTATTTTATTAGTAGATGAGGTATACTGTTACAAATGAACTATAAATGTGAAATATTCAACTAATAACTCAGTGCATTCATCAATGACATTTTAAAACTCTGGGGAGAAAGAATGAATTCAGTTGTAGCTACTTAACAACTAAGACAGAATTTAGTTAAATCTCAATTCACAGAAAATACCAAAATAAATCTCGTATGGATGATGTTAAATATAAATACTGAAAACATACAATCGGATGCACTTCAAAAAGGCTGAACTATTTTAATAATTTTACCAGCACTGTAGTACCCATTTTCCCTAGTTTTCAGCAACATATGTTCATTTTCTTTTAGAAATTCTCCTTCTAGGAATTAATTCATGGCAAAACAATAATCAGAAACATACACAAAAACAAATAATTAATGATATCTACTGCAAGATAGCTTTTAATTTTGAAATGTTCAGAAAGGCTTAACTCTCCCTGAATCTGTTATCATTTGAATAATTTATAGTCTCTTACTCAGTGGAATATTACACAGACATTACTAATGATGTTGTCAATACTATTAATGGCATGGAGGAATTTTTTTAAATAAATTATTGTTTTATTAAAAAAATGTGGTGCCACACTTGAGTCTTTATATTATTCTCAAAATCTATGAAAGAGTAAAATTTAATTTTAAAATCATGTGAATGTAAATAAGTTTAAGGATAGACAACAAAATGTTAAACAATGGCTTTTCAAGATGCTCTCTTTATTTCTGAGAAGTTTTGCTCTAAACCGTTTATTAAACTTCTTATATTAAATAGCTATCGTTTTACAATCAGAAAAAAATGTGTTTATACTTGGCATTTAAAGCTATTCCACTTCTATGAATTCACAACTAAACAATTATACAACACAAATATTTAAGTATAATAATGTTTACCTACAATATTTAAAATAGAAAGTAATTAGAAACAAATGTCTAAGAAAAAAAGGTCTGGATAAATAAATTACAGTACCTCTACAGACTGTTATTAAAGCTCTGTTTCAGAGGAATAGTTAATGATCAGAAAAAATGCTGACAACATAACATTGGATTAAAGTACAGACTATAAAACTGCATGAGTTACGAGCCCTATTTTTAAAAAGTAAACACATAAGTATGTACATGTAGGAATCACATACTGCATGACAAAAAAGGCTATAGAAGAAGCAACAAATGTTAAAGTGATTATCTCTAGATGATGCATTGTCAGTGGTTTTATTTTCTTCTTAACACCATTCCATTTTCCAAATTCCCTTCAAATTGAGTTTGGAAAGTGTAATATACATATAAGAATATCCAAAGGAGAAGAGGGAAGGAGGAGAGGAAATTTAAAAATAAGGCAGCCATCTGTCCCATTGCTTTAATTTAGTTTTAATTACAGAGATTTATTCATAGTAAAATTTCAAATGACACTAAAGAAAGAGATTATTTTATCTATCACATGGAGGTATACTTGTTTTTAAGAAATGGAGAAGTGCTCTAAAAAGTATGCTATTAATATAAAACTTTTTAATACTTAATGAAGTTTGACTTGTTATAAGAATACTCTTTTTAAGGAAATAAAGTTAATAAAAATGCTGTCTACTTGAGCACTATTTGAAAATTGTATTGACTATCACATCAGGAATAAATATGCATTTATATTATACTCTTAAGGCACATACAAAATTTAAGTATAATTACATTTAACTAATTGTTCTTTTCTTCCTTAAAAGCATTATGTGAGCATCACATTTAACTAAGTTAATAAGCTTATTTATTTCAGTAATACTTTGAGTTTCTACTACAATAATTATTAAAGTTACTTTATATGGCAGCTAAAAGAATGTTTCAAGGAAATATCACATTCAATAATTAGATATATTGTATGTTTTGTTTTTTTGGTTTTTTTTTTTTGAGACAGAGCCTCAAGCTCTGACCCTGGAGAGAGTGCTGTGGCATCACAGCTCACAGCAACCTCCAATTCCTGGGCTCAAGCAAGTCTCCTCCCTCCGCCTCCCAAGTAGCTGGGACTACAGGCGCCCGCCACAACGCCTGGCCATTTTTTGGTTGCAGCCATCATTGTTGTTTGGCGGGACTGGGCTGGATTCGAACCCGCCAGCTCAGGTGTACGTGGCTGGTGCCTTAGCCCTTTGAGCCACAGGCGCCGCCGATATATTATGTTTTATTCACTAAAATCACAAAAATAAAGAATATGATACTTTTATTTCAAAGAATAAAAAATATGAAATAGATTGTATTGAGAATATTTCTATCACTGTTCATATAAACCCATACACTCACTGAAGTTTCAGTCAAAATATATACTTTTAAAAGAATAAAGCATTTAGATTGAACTAATGTACACGGCTATGACTCAATTAAAAAAAAAAAGAATAAAGCATTTAAAAATTAGATTACATAAAACATTTTACAATCTGTGAAAAGTGTTTATAACTAAACCGGACATTATGCTACCTAATCTTCCCCTAATTATTACATTAAAAATGAAAACTGACTAAAGCTTTTATCCCATATGTGTGATAAGGGATACGATTTCCTATTTTCCACATAAATAATGACAATTGGGAACAACCTCTTCAACTCTTGAAAGCTTTAATTTTCAGTAATGTCCTCTTAAAGAGCATCATTACATGCATGCTTTTAACAACTCAAAGGATTTGTATGAAACAGATAATATAGCATCTCATGTCTCAGTTGTTAAAAGCTTTTCGATCATTATAACAAATGATTGAGACCTCTGAGATTTTATAATTTGCCACACATAATGTTCCTTCTCCATCCTCAATGTAAATTTCTTTTGTATGCCAGAAAAAAATTCTTTTCATTTACACAAAAAATTTGCCATTATCACATTAAATACTTGAAATTAATGTTTCAATTTTAAAATGCTGATATTAAGTTCACACAATTACATTACCTTCCATAGACATAATGTCTTACTGCTAGGTGCTGACAAATACTCCCTAGTTTTGTATTTATTAAAGTACTAAACATGAAAAACTTAAATAAGACTATATTTTTATGATTTTTGCTAATATAACCATAGATTTTTTAAATTGTCCCATGAGAAAAACAGTACAGAAAAGCAATGCAACAAAATGCTTGTTCTTTGAAAAGGGCAGTAAAATGGATAAACCTGTCACTATACTGGCAAAAAAAAAAAGACAAGATACAAACTATTGTTATCAGGAATGAAATAAGAGGATATCACTACAGATCCTGCAGACATCAAAAGTACAGGTAAGAATACTACAAATAACTCTACATACATTTGACAACTTAGAAAAAGTGGACCAATTCCTAAAAAGCACAGACTATCACAATTCATTCAAAATGAAAGAAATAATCTGAACAGATCTAAAACTATTCAAGGAATTAAATTTCTAGTTTAAGAAACTATTTTTTTTTTTTTTTTGAGACAGAGCTATGTCACCCTTGGTAGAGTGCCGTGGTGACACAGCTCACAGCAACCTCAAACTCTTGGGCTTAAGCAATTCTCTTGCCTCAGCCTCCTTAATAGCTGGGACTATGGGTGCCCACCACAAGGCCCGGCTATTTTTTTGTTGTTGTTGTTGTTGTAGTTGTCATTGTTTGACACGCCCAGGCCAGGTTCGAACCCGCCAGCCCCGGTGTATGTGGCCAGTGCCCTAGACACTGAGCTACAGGTACCAAACCAAGTTTAAAAAGCTATTAAAAGGAAAATCTCCAGATTCAGGTGGTTTCCACTGGAGAATTCTACCAAATGTTTAAGAATTAACATGAATTCCACACAAGTCCTTCCAGAAAATACTGTAGAGGTAACATTTCTCAACACATTTTATGAGATCAGTATTAGCATAATACCAAAGGCAGATATAGCACCAAAAAAAGGTAAAAAACTATAGATCAATATTACTCCTGAGTACAGAGGCTGTTAATAAAATACTAGATAGTATATACATCAACTAAATGGAGTTTATTGCACAAATAAAAAAGGCTGTTTCAATATCCTCAAAATCAACCAATATAATATACCACAGTAACAGGCTAAAAAGAAAAATCACACTATCAGACGGAGCCACTGGCATATACATAATAAACCTTTAACTAAATTCAACTAGGATAAAATCAACCATAACCATTACATTTCAAAGGGCTTGCCTAAACTAGTGACTCCTTCACCAACAAATCAAAGTTTAACCTATTTCAAATGTTACATAATAAAGAATTCAAGAAAACAAAAGAATACATTGAAACATTAAAAAATATTAATAATTATTTCAGCTTCAATTCTATAGTTAAGATGCCTGTATGCCCTCTCAATTAGGAAAATAAATTGTCTTACCATAATTAAACTGACTATTGGACTTTTCACAATTAATGATGTTAAACCGGTAAGCAACACCTAGCCGCATTCCACTGACTTCAAAGTAAAACCACTGATGATAATGATTGCTGTTTATATCTGAGTTCAGAATAAGATCATATTCATTTCTGAAAATAGAAGATAAAAGAACTGATGAAAATTAGGAAAATCTCTATGCACACAAAAAAAGGAAAAAATATTTAAGTAACTTACTTTCTAACTTGAATTACTTTACGCAGATTCCCAGATTCAAATTTGGAGTTAAACTTCAAAACATCTCCTTCTTCTGGAATGATGTAACTAAATAAATTTTTTTACGTAAGTATATTAAAAAAACACTGGTGAATAAAATAAGTAAAACCACACTATGGATTAAAAAGACAGTATTATTGCCACATCATATTCCACATTACTTTTAAGCCAAAGAACATAAAAAGCATAAGCAAGGTACAAAATCTGACTAACATTTGTAGATCAAAACATTGTAATTATAGAGACTTGTTCCTACATTCATAGTGATATAAAAGAATTTTTGTCTCTCTGAATAAATTATCATCTCTATTATCATATAGAAAAAAATAGACATTTTAAAAACTATATGACTTGTACTGAGAAGCAATGATTCTCCTAAACCATGCAGATGTCAGGAGACTGTATTATTTTCCATTTAGAGAGCAACATTATCTATTATCTTATTTAATTAGCATCGAAAAGGTACAGGCAGGTATTAGCCTCATTTTACATATTCATTATTTTAGTAAGCATTTATCCAGCACCTACTGAGTACCAGGTAACTGTTTAGTTATTTCTGTTTGGTTCCCTGACTGAATACTAATTCTTGCTCTTCTGTAGGTTATATTCCAATAGGAGAAAATTAAGACTCCAAGAAGCTCCATCATTTTATCTAAAGTCATTTTAGTTAGAAATATCATTGGTATGTATGCCACACTCAGCGTTCTTAATAAGTTTCAATTTTTACCACCTCTGCCTGTTTTATCAGAACAGAATTATAAATGTTAAAATAACTAAGATAATAAATAAGGTAGATGTGTCTTCTCTATTACAACATAATTTCAAATTTAGTCATTAGCTTTGTTACAGCTTTTACTCATCTAATAAAGCCTTTACAAAGTATTTTATCTCCTCCAAAGTTGATCAGTAAAATATGAAATTTCCCAAAAGTATCAGTACTGGGGGGGAACCCACAGAGGGCTAAATGAATTTCTCATTTCCGAAAGCAGGTAACTAAGTAACAATCACACTCAATACATGTAATTTTCACTTACTTCCTTATATTTAAAACCTGAGATGTGATGATATCAACAATAATCCTAAATAGTAAATGACTAAGGCACCAAGGATCACAAATGGCTTCAGAAATCAGGCAGGTAACTTAAATGACTAAAGCATATGGAAAGCAGTAAGAAACAAGAGGGGTGGTGGGGACGGTAGAGAATTAGCACATGCTCCTTCCAAAGGGATGGTAATCTGTTGTCCTAAGGATATAAAGGACAAGGCAGCACTTCATGTGAAAAGTCAACTCTCTTAAATGGAATTTCAGTTTTTTAAAAACAGAGCATCAGTTTGTAATTTATCTCAAACCCCTTTAAAAACTGACCTAATTGTTTGTCTGTGGTTAGGAAAAATAAAATAAAATAAATAAATTTAATTAATTAAACCAAGTTAAATAATAAATAAAATATAAGATAAAATAAACTAAAACAAAATAAATTTTTAAAATCTACCTAAAAACAAACAAAAGCATGTGATATACTTAATTAAAGTAAATAAACGTGATTTACATTATTACATCCATGCCAAAGGATGACAATACAGTAAAAGAAACTAGGTATAAGTCAACTACATTTTTTTATCTTTCAGAAATAATGCTTAAATTTTACAGTAAAAATAAAACTAATACAATTTTTTAAAAGTGAGACTTACTTTGGGTTATCTAAGTCATATACCACGCGATCTATGACATCGCTCTGATGTATTAGCCGCTCAATATCTTGGGCAATTTTTGTCCTGAAATCATAAAAGAGAAGGTTGATTAAAATTCATTACTAATGGCAATGCACAACTTTTTCAAAATAAGTTTTGAATTTAAAAAAGTATAAAATGATAAAAATTTCTTAAAATAAAAACAATCATTCTCTATTTTGCATATAAAAAATTATCAAATATAATAACCAAGATAAAAAAATCAATATTTATCAGACTCTGAGTTCCAGAAAACAACCACGTAGCATACAGCCACAAGTCTAAGAGATTAAAAAAAAAACTTGAATGTCTATGGTAGAGGTTCACTATTTAACCTTTAAGCAAATAATTCTGTAAACATAATAGCATTAATAGAAATGGTAAAGGTATGAAAAGCTAATGATTATATAAGGAGATTTTTTTTAAAACCCACCTAGCTGGAATTTAGCTAAAATGCAACTGGCAGTTGATTTCCTTGTTCTGCAACATCTCACCTCCCTTCTGGGGAAGGAAAGGTGGAGGAGAGAGAAACATCTGTTTCCAAAAGTGGAGGGTGCCTAATAAAGACAATCAATGTAACCTGGTTCTTTGTACCCTCAATGACTCCCCAACAATAAAAGATGTACTTTTATACTATTAAGACTAGAGTATGAATGTTTTACCACAACAAATAAGTAAGCAAGGAGATGGTTATGTTCATCAGTTAGATGTAAATATTTCACATTGTATATCAAATCAGCACATTGTACCCCATAAATGCATTAGTGTCCACAGTTACGATTTAATAAAGAATTTTTTTTAATGAAATATTTAACTAAAATAGAAAAAACAAAAGTGGAGAGTGGTCCCTAAGCCCCCCCTAAATTCTCTAGGCCTCGTCTCTCCCTCAGTCAGTCCAATAAAATGGACACTAGCGAACTGGAAACATTCTCTAATCCTTGCCATTGGACTAGAAGATTGAGTCATGACCAGAACTCGTAATCTTCCCCATCAATATCTAAGCCAAAAAGGACAACAATCAACAAGTAGCACCCAACTACAGCCAAACAGAACAGATTTGAATCTTAAAACCAAACTGCCTAGAAACTGGCCACAAAGTCCTGCTAATGTTAATACATAACTATCTCATTGTATAACTTATTCTTCAAGAGGAATTTGATTGTATGAACTGATTTAAATTTCAACTTTATTCATTTCAGCTAAAGATAGGTAATGCAGATTAGAACTACAGTTTGTAGATTTATTGAGAGCAGGTGAGAAAGTATGCCAAAATAGTTATAATAAAACCTCAAGAACGCACTGCATACTGATGTCTTAATTTCAAGCAAATTTGAACTAGTCTCCAGCACGAAGGAGTGTGAAAGGAGTTTATATAGTTTGAAAATTTATGTAACAACAAAGCAGTATAACCTCAAATTCAAAATAAGCCAAGAACACATCCTAACAAAAGAATTAAAACTACCAAGCATGGCAGCTCACGTCTATAATCCCGGGACTCTGGGAGGCTGAGATGGTAGGTAGGATCCCTTGAGCTCAGGAGTTTAAGATCAGCCTGAAAAAAAGTAAGACCTGGTCTTTACTAAAAATAGAAAAGTTGGCCAGGCATGGTAGCTCACACCTCTAGTCCCAGCTACTCAGGAGGATGAGGCAAGAAGATGGCTTGAACCCAGGAGTTGGAGGTTGTTGTAAGCTAGGGTGATACCACGGCACTCTACCCAGGGTGACGGAGTGAGACTCTGTCTCAAAAGAAAAAGAATTAAAACTTATCAGGAAAATATCAAAAAGTAAGATAGACATATGAACAAAGAATACTTAAAAGAGAAAGAAAGTACAATGTTACAAGCCTTACTTTAGGTGTAAAAGCTGTCATATCTAAACAGTTAAGCATAATTTACTATTAATTTTATTCTACAAAAAGTAACTCATTACTGACGAAACAGTGTATCGGGGGGGGGGGGGGAAGAACCTAGAATCAGAGTATTAAGCTGCAAATTCTTGATTTAACTTTATGTCCTAACTTCAAAATGACAAATTGTTTCTAAAGAAGCAATTTTTCTGAAAAGCTAACAATTATAAGGACACATAAACAAATTCAGAATTTACATTAGATCTTAAACAAAGAAATGGCACTTATATATATTCATACCACATACAAAAATTCTAAGTGTTCAAGTAGAGGTGAATGACAAATGATATCAATTTGTCAGAATAATTTATTTAATCAATAAGGTTAATAAATACCACAAACGTGCAAAAATTATCAAAAAGGTTTGGTTTTTGTTTAGGGTGGGGTATTTTTGGTTTGTTTGCTTTTTAAGGAAAACCATATGAAAAGACTATTTTCCTTAAAACAACAGCTCAATTTGACAGCCATATTTTCTAATGTAAGACTCAAAAAGCATAGGCCCTATTCAACTAAAAAAAAAAATGCACAGGTCCTTCAAAGGGCCAGCAGGTGCAAGAACTGAGTGAAGCTGAATGGCCAGACGGTGGAAAACTGAAGACAACAGGTTCCATCTAAAAATAAGCTGACTACTGCCACACAGGAAACAGGTAAATGCTGTCACACCTAACTTCTCAAGAAATGCCAAAAATCTAGATTTCCTTTTTTTTTTTCATTTCAGATTCACATGAGGGTACAAATGATTATGTTACATTGTATTCATTTCTTTCCTAAAGTTCCAAGTTGTGTTTGAGCCCTTTACCCAGGGAGTATGCTGTGACAAATTCGTATATTATGCATATTAAGTAAGAGTTTACCAATTCCCACTCACCTCCCTTTTCTCCTTTCCTCTCCTCACTCCCCCACTTGAATATATTTTTGTTTTTCTCTTTTGTGGGCATGTAGCTATTTATCTATTGGTTTCATATCAGTATTGAGTACGCTGGATGTTTGCTTTTCCATTCATGGGATACTTCACCAAGAAGAATATGTTTCAAAAGATACAAAGTCTCCATCTTTTTATGGCTGAATAGTATTCTATGGTATATATATATATATATCACGGTTTATTACTCTATTCAGTTGCTGATGGGCACTTGAGTTGATTCCACATCTTGGCAATTGTGAACTGAGCTGCTATAAAGATCTGAGTGCAAATGTCCTTATGGTAAAATGATTTTGTTTTCTTCTGGGTAGATACCTAGTAATAGAATTGAGGGATCAAATGTAAAGTTTACTTTTAGCTACTTCTTTCCATAGAGGTTCTATTAGTCTGCAATCCCACCAGCAGTGCAAAAGTGTACCCTTCTCTCCAGCATCTGCAGCTTTAGGATTTTTTTGGTGTGGACTATTTTTACTGGGGTTAAGTGATTATCTCAGGGTGGTTTTGATTTGCATTTCTCTGATAAATAGGGATGATAAGTATTTTTTCATCTTTCTTCCTCAGAGAAGGTTGTGTTCAAGTCTCTTACCCACTTATAAAAGGGGCTTGTTTGCTCTTATTGATCAGTTTAAGTTCTTTTTTGTTTTGTTTTTTTAGTTTGTGTTCTTTAGAGTCTAGTTATCAGCCCTTTGTCAGATTCACAGTATGCAAATATCTTCTCCCATTATACAAGCTTCTGTTTGCTTTGGTTGTTGTACTTTTAGCTGTGCAGAAACTTTTTAGCTTGATCACATCCCATTCATTTATTTTTGTGGTTACTGCAATTGTCACAGTGGTGTTCTTAAAAATCTTTCCCGGGCTGATAGTGTCAAAAGTTTTTCCCACTTTCTTTTGGAGGTTTTTTATCATTTCATGTCTTAAATTTAAATCTTTTGTCCAGTGAGAGTAAATTTTTGTACATGGTGAGAGGTACAGGTCCAATTTCAGTCTTCTGCATGTGGCTAATCAGTTTCCCAGCACCATTTATTAAATAAGGATTGTTTCCTCCCCAGTGCATGCTTTTGTTTGGTTTCTGGAAGATCAGATGGCAATAAGAGACTGGTTTCATCTTCAGGTTACCTATTCTCTTCCATAGATCTATATCTTTATTTTTGTGTCACTACAATGCTGTTTTGATCATTGTAGACGTGAGTATAACCTGAAATTGTAATGTGATGCCTCCAGATTTGTTTTTATTTCTTAGAATTACATTAGCTATTCAGTTTTTTTTTTCTAATCCCACATTAACTGCAATATTATTTCTTCTATTTCTTCAAAGTATGACATTGGCACTTTGATGGGATTGCATTAAATCTGTAGATCGCTTTGGGTTCTATAGACATTTTAATAATATTGATTCTTCCCAGCCATGAGTATAGTATGTACTCAACTTTCCATTTGTTAACATCATCTGCAATTTCTTTTCTCAGGGTTTCATAGATCTCTATGTCAAGATCCTTCACATCCTTTGTTAGATATATTCCCAGATATTTCAATGTCCTTGAAGCTATTGTGAAGGGTATTGTGTTTTTTATTTGATTCTCAGCTTGGCTGTTACTAGTGTATATGAAGGCTACTGATTTGTGAATATTATTCTTGTACTCTAAAACTTTGCTATATTTCTTGATCACTTCTAGGAATTCTGTGGTTGAGTCCCTAGGGTAAGACTATCAGCAAAGAGTGGAAGTTTGACTTCCTCTCTCCCCATTTGAATTCCCTTGATATCCTTCTCTTGCCTGACTGCATTGGCTAGAACTTCCACCACTACATTGAATAGCAGTGGTGACGTGGACATCCTTGTTTGCTTCCAGTTCTAAGCAGAAATGCTTTCAGTTTTACGCCATTCAGTATATTAATTGGCTGTGGGTTTGCTGTAGATGGCCTCAATCGTTTTAAGAAATGTGCCGTCTATGCCTATTTTCTTATGTGTTCTTGTTAGAAAAGGAGGATGAATTTTGTCAAATACTTGTTCTGCATCTATTGAAAGGATTATATAGTCTTTGTTTTCGCTTCTATTTATATCGTGAATTACATACATGGGTTTATGTATTTTAAACCAACCTTACATCCCATAAAGCCCACTTGATCATGACTTATAATTTTTTTAATGTGTAAACTGTATTCTGTTTGCTAAGATTTTACTGAATATATTTGTGTCAAGATTCATTAATAATACTGGTCTATAGTTTTCCCTTTTTGTTGAGTCTTTTCCTGGGTTTTGGAATGAAGGTGGGGTTTTTTGTGGGTTTTTTTTTTTTTTTTGATTCACAGAAAGTGTCCAGGAGAATTCCTTCCTTCCTTCTCTATGTTTTGGAATAAGTTCTGCTTATTCAACCTGCCATAACATCTTTTGCCACCTAAAACTAAAATAAAGTGTTATCTTAGAGCCTATTGTACATTTAAGAGTAAATTTTTGTTAAAAAAAAAAAAGTCATGTTTAAGTCCCTTGTTTTGTTGTTTAGTTTTTGCTTTTTGCAGTTCAGTCAGAGAGGTATTGAAGTCCCTAGTTATTACGGTATTGCAGGATATTACATTGTTCAGATCAGTTAGTGTTTGTTCATTTTATATATCTGGGACTGCACATTTAAAATATCTCAGATATTTAAGATTGAGAAGTCTTCTTGGCTCAGCGATTGTAGCTAAAGTGACTAAGGTGCCAGCCACATATGCCAGAGTTGTTGGGTTCGAATCCAGCTCAGGCCCTCCAAAACCACAATTGACAACTACAACCAAAAAATAGCCAGGCACTGTGGCAGACATCTGTAATCCCAGCTACTTGGGAGGCTGAGGCAAGAGAATTGCTTCAGCCCATTTGCTGAAACCACTGGAGGTTGCTGTGAGCTGTGACGTCATGACACTCTACCCAGGGCGACAGCTTGAGACTCTGTCTCGAAAAAAGAAAAGTCTTCTTTATTTTTGTTGATTTAAATCCAGTTGCATCTGCAAATAAGATTGCAAGCCCTGCTTTCTTCTGATTTCCATGTGCCTGAAATACTGTTTTCCCAACCTTTCACTCAGAGTCTTGCTTTTGTCCTTCAAGGTTAGATGTGTTTCCTGAAGACACCATACAGTTGGCTTGTGCCTTTTTATCCAGTAAGCCAGCCTGTGTTTCCTCAGTGGGAAATTCAAGCTATTCACATTTATTGAGAGAAGGCTTTCTTGTCTTGTTTTGTAGGGGTCCATTGCTTAGTTTTATCCCTTGTGCCATTGTGGAAGCTAGGCTTTGTCCTTTAATTTCTGGGTGTCTTTACTTTGCTGCTGGTCCATTTTGATGGTCAGTGTGAAGAATGGGTCTGCATACTTCCTGCAGAGCTGTTCTTGTTGTGATAAATTTCCTTAATGTTTGCAAGTCAGTAAAATACTTGATTTCTCTGCCAAATATGAAACTTAATTTAGCAGGATATAGAATCTTAGGTTGAAAATTGTTTTGTTTAAGAAGGTTAAAGACAGATGGTCACCTTCTTCTGGCCTGAAATATTTCAGTTGAAAAGTTCATTGTCACCCTGAAATATTTCCCTTCATAGATAAGAAGTTGCTTACCCCTGGATGCTTGCAGAATTTTCTCTTTCATTGACTTTGGCCAAGTTAATTACACTGTGTCTAGAAGATGCTACATTTAAATTGAGTTATGCTGGGGTTCTGGAGCTACCTAGAATCTGAATTTCTGGGTGTCTCACAACACTTGGGAAATTCTCTACCATGATGTCTTGAGGTACAGACTGCATGTTTTTGTGACTGTCTTCTCCTTCAGGAATCCCTGTAATTCAAATGTTTGATCTTTTGGAGTAGTCTCATAACTCTCTCAGAGAAAACTCTGTTTTTATTCTTTTTTTTCCTACCTCTTTGAATGATAGTGTCATGACTGTTAGTTCAAAAGTCTTGCCTTAGATTTCTGAGATTCTTTCTTCTCCATGTTCTACTCTATTGCTAAGACTCTCTACTGTGTTTTGTATCTCCATAAGAGCCTCTTTCAATTTAAGTTCTGCTATATCCTTCCTGATTATGTCCAGTTCCTTGGTGACTTTGTCTTTATTTTTACTGATTTTTTGGAAAATATTTTGAACTTTTTCTGAATTTCTTTTTTCCATCTTCTCAATTCCATTCATCTTATTTGATATCCATATTCTGAATTCTATTTCTGTCATTTCAAGAATTTCTCTATGGGTGGTATTATCAGCTGTATCTCCCTTATAATCTCTTAGGGGAAGTGATCTGCTCTGATTTTTCATGTTGCCAGGGTTCTTCTGCTGATTCCTCCATTCATGTATTTTTAGTTTATTTACATATTTATTATATATTTTTAAGTCAAAATGTAAACTTAACCCTAAATTTTTATTGAGAGATAATCTAGTTGGAGTCCCTTAGGTGGCACAGAGTAGGCCTTTTTGGAAACTAAAACTTTGAGGCTGAAATCAGATCCAGAGGCCCCAAATTATGCAGCTCACCACTCTCCTTCCTGACTGACTAATCTGATGGGCTACTTACCCCTGTGGCCCCTCCTACACAGTCTCCCAAAGCTCCCCCTCAGGGCTGCTCAGTGTGACAGTCACTAAGAACTGGACTTGTTTTTTCCTCCAGGTGGGACAGAGTGGGGCTAGGGCAGGTCCCCCAAGCTCCGAGACCAAAGGCTGCTCCCTGCTAGTAAGCAGCACTTTTCCAAGTGCCTAGCCCCCACAAACAAATTAACAGTGGTATATTGGAGATCTAAGCTTGCCATCTGCTTCCCAGGGATTTTCCAGAGCAGGCCACCAAAAGGCAGCCCTGCCCCTCTCCAAGTCGGCAGGAGGGAGGTTGGGGTCCAAGACACAGGGGAAGGAGAGGCCACTGGAACAGATGCTGGACACCACCACTCCAGAGGATAGGGAGAGTTCTTCCATTGTAGGAGAGAGACTCAGGAGAGACCCCACTTTGCCAGAGTCTATGCAGCCATGTCACACTTTCCTCCTGCAAAAGGGGGCAGGGTATACTCAGTTCAGAGCAGCACACAATGCAGTGGTCCCTCAGAGTTCCTGCCAGACACAATGGAGAGGCAGGGCCTGTCTCCCTTTCCTTTCATGGCTGGCTAAGGATCCCTTAGTTCTTGATGCTCAAGGCAGCACTCTCTGTAACCCTTTTTCCCTAGGTTTCTCCAGGTGCTGGGTAGAATCCAAAGCACCCGTGTCCTTCTAGTGCCTGGGGACAGGGCAGCCCCATCAAGTTGTCTGGGCCAAGCTAGTACTCCCACTTGTCTGTTGCTAGGAAGAGGCCTCTGCAGGGAAAAGTCTGTCAGGGAACCAAAGAAAGACGGGAGAACAGACTGTTGGTTGTAGGTAGCTGGAGTAACAAATGCTCACTATTCTGCTAGGCAGGATGGGGCAGATACGCTTAAGTGCAGGAAAACTGGGATTTTTTTGTCCTTCATGGAGTCTCCCATGGGGTGAGAAATCCTGTGGTTCACTGTTAATGGACAGTACACTGGGTAGGGGGAAGGGTCCCCCTTACCCTTCTATTTTTCATGCTCCTCCAGTCTGGTCCACTCCGCAGCTGTCACCTGTTCTTTCCCTTCTACTTTTTTTATCTTTGTCTCAGTGGGGATACTACACACCTTGATTTCTTCACCTTGCAATTCACCCCTCAATTTCATCTTCTCTGAGTTCACTTTAGTCCAATTTTCCTCCTTCTGGACCGGGCCTCCAACTAAAGCTGCCTCTAGTCAGCCATCTTGCCCCCCCACCTCCAAAACCTGGATTTCTATGTGGAATCTCCCAAACTTTAAATGTAGGCTATCAACAAAAAAGAAAATTTTTTTATGTGTATATATACATGTATATATACCACCACTCTGAAAGTTAAGTCAAAGTCATATGCAGGTTGAGTAAGGGCTAAAGATCACTGTTTTTAAATCTCTGACATTGTATTTTGGACGATATAATTCCCCATTTATATCAGACTAGTCCTAAAATTAATACTTGAGGGAAATCTTTGCCCTATCCTAAGCACTCTTTAGTAAACAGAAAAAATAATCTTTTATTCAGACATATATTTGTGTTAAGCAGATCAACATTAATAGAAATACATCCATTCTTCCTTCCTTTGCCTCAGCTACTCATTAAAATATATGGCTTTATAGTCAAAACAAAAGAAATATTTTCAGGTACTCTCAGGGACTATAACCTCAAAATGTTGAAAACGCCATTCAACATTTATCAAAGACTTAGCTCAGAAGAAAATTATTTACGCAGGGCAGTCTGGAAAATGTTCAGCCCTTTCAGTTCATAGTCAAAAGAACATGTGATGTATGTAACAAAATTGTACTCTGTTAAGATTTTCAACCACAAAGCAACACTCTAAGAAAAATTTAGTAAGCCTCATTGCCATATTCATTGTAAGGACATTGTAAGAAATGTTCATTACATAACAGTGTGCTCTGGGGACCCCTATCATTATCTGTATCATTTATTAAAAAGATCCACAATGGGGGCAGCACCTGTGGCTCAAAGGAGTAGGGCGCCAGCCCCATATGCCAGAGGTAGTGAGTTCAAACCCAGCCCTGACAATAAAAAGAACTGCAAAAAAAAAAATCTACAATGTTCTTCTTTATGGAAAGTATGATATAACCACATACAAGTGATCATTACATACACATGACTAACAGGACTGGCTCATAATCTAGGCCAGGGTTTGACTCTTGGCTCTTCCATTTACTAGCAGTATAATCTTAGATAAGTTACTCAACAATTCTGAGCTTCCTTCCTACTCTTTGTAAAATAAAAGAAATAACAGCGCCTTCCTTACAGAGCTATTACAGCCTTAAATCACACCCTTTATATACATATATACACTGCATATAATATGCTTATTACTGAATTCTGTGCCTGGCCCATAAAAAACACTTAATAAAAGCTATTTGCTGCTTTTGCTCCAACCAATACTTTCACTATTGCCTCAATTCCAGAAGTACGTATGTTTCCCAAGCCATTCTAAACTTAATATAAAGAAATGTAGGGTTTTGCTTTCCTTATTTTGCTTTTGCCACAATTAACCTACTTTCTAATTTAAAATTTCTTTAGAGCTAATATACTGACACTGTACAAAAATCAAATATGACATAAAAGTTATAAAATGATACCATGGAATACTATGCAGCCTTAAAGAAAGATGGAGACTTTACCTCTTTTGTGTTTACATGGAAGGAGCTGGAACATATTCTTCTTAGTAAAGTATCTCAAGAATGGAAGAAAAAGCATCCAATGTACTCAGCCCTACTATGAAGCTAATCTATAGCTTTCATATGAAGGCTAAAACCCAGTTATAGCACAAGAAATGGGGAGGGGGGCAAGGGAGGGGAGAGGAGGGGCGAGGATGGGTGGAGGGAGGGTGATTGGTGGGATCACACTTACGGTGCATCTTACAAGGGTACAAGTAAAAATTAATAAATGTAGAATATAAATGTCTTCATATAGTGATTAAAAGGCCATGAAGGCTATGTTAAATAGTTTAATGAAAATATTTCAGATTGCATATGAAGTCTGCACATTGTGCCCCATGATTGCACCAATGTACACAATTATGATTTAATAAAAATTAAAAAAAAAAAGTTATAAAATGAAAAGTCTCATCCTCCATTCGCCCAGTTAACTTTTATGACTTTTATCCAGACTTTATTTAATGAAAACACAAACATAAATTGCTTTCCTTTCTTTCTGATACAATGTCTAGAATGTCATAAAACAAATACCTTGCATATTCATCTAATAAATCATATAGCCCCTATCAGGACATAGAGAAATTTTTTTCAACCACTGCATAGTACTCATAGAATGAACATACTATAACTAGTTTCTGACTGATGGACATCTGAGTTGTTTCCAATCTCAAAACAATGCTGCAATGAAAAACTATTCATACATATGCAAATTATGTCTCTGTGTTCACATACGTGTGTGATTAATGATAAATATCTCACAAACTCCTAGATGAGGGATTACCATGTCAAAGAAAATACGTAGACCCTGTCAAACTGCCCTCCCTAGGAGCAATTATCAATTAATACCATCACCTTCAATATATGAAAATGCTTGTTTTTCCATACCCTCATCAATGGAATGTGTCAGTAAAACTAGATTTTAGCCATATGATATGTGGGAAATGACAGTTCAGTACATTTTGATTTGCATTTCTCTTTTTTTTTTTTTTTTTTTTCTTGAGACAGAGCCTCAAGCTGTCACCCTGGATAGAGTGCTGTGGCATCACAGCTCACAGCAACCTCCAATTCCTGGGCTTAAGTAAGTCTCTTGCCTCCACCTCCCAAGTAGCTGGGACTACAGGCGCCCGCCACAACATCCGGCCATTTTTGGGTTGCAGCCGTCATTGTTGTTCCATCATTGTTGTTTGGCGGGCCCGGGAACCCGCCAGCTCAGGTGTATGTGGTTAGCGCCTTAGCCCGTTGAGCCACAGGCACCAAGCCGATTTCCATTTCTCTTATTCTGAGTAAATAATGAACATGTTTTTGTGGGTAAGAATCACTGTATTTCCTTTTTATTGTTTTTCATTTTGTTTAATTTTGATGACAGTATTTTTGGAAAATACCTAAGTGCTCTCTAAAGCAAGTGGTACATAGTTTATAATTTAAAGTATTTTTTATAAAACACAGTTGGGTTTTTAAAAACATGTGAAAAATTAATGGGAACAAATTATCAAAATGCTAATAGTGGTTATCTCCGGATATGGGGGAAAAGTGACCTTTCTTCTTTCTTTTTCTCATGTTCTAACTTTATAAAATATGATAATAAAAAAAGTACTAATAATGCTGATCATGAAAATAAAAAAAGTACTAATAATGCTGATCATATTTTAAAGTAAGAAATGAGTTTCATCTTAAGTTTTAAACACAACTTAAACCTAAAATACAGGGTTTGAGAAGTAATCACAGTATGTGCTTACAATAAAAATTGTTTAAATGTTAGTGTGCTATCTAAATCAAAAAATGAAATTTTATGGTGAACTGCTTCCCTTCCAAATGAAGTACAGATACTTTTTGGGGGGGAGGGGAGGTTGTCCTTATTAAGAATAGAGTCTTATTCTGTGGCCTAACCTAGACTACAGTGGTATGATCATAATTCACTGCAACCTCAAACTCTGGGGCTCAAGCAATCCTCCTTCCTCAGCCCCCTGAGTAGCTGGTATTACAGGCACACATCACCATGCCTGGCTAATTTTTCTAGTAAACATGGAGTTTCACCATGTTGCTCAGGCTGGCTCAAACCACTGGCCTCAAGGGATCCTCCCACCGTGGCCTCCCAAAATGCTAGGATTACACGTGTGAGCCACCACACCCAACCTTAAGGAAGTTTTATTCATTTTATACTGAACTTTCCTTTAAAAACATCAGTGCTTGCATATAAGAATGATAGCTACACAGTAGAAATCCAAAATAACAATAAACATATTTTCACTAAATAAATTTGAAGAGTCTAATGCTTCCTTTTTCTGAAAGTGACAAAACAGTAACTCCTCATTAATTCTGACGTCATTAATTTACAATGCTACTGCATTTAGAAAGGGACAGGGTGAAAGCTGGTAAATAATTCAAACCATGTTCATCATTTGCTCAAAAAAGAAGAAGCAGAAGACCAGGCAAATAAGCAAACTAGAATCAGCATCCACAATATATTTTAAAATATAAACATTTCTGAGTACTTTAAAAATAACTACAACCTGGCCCATATTTGGTATTTTATCACAAATATATAACTACAACCATAAAGCCTCAGCATAGCTACAGGAGTCAGCAAACATGTAAAGGACTAGACAGTAAGTATTTTAGGCTTTACAGGTTTGTATGGTCTCTTTCACAATCATTCAACTTTGCCACTGTAGCACATAAACAGCCATAGATAATACATTAAAAAACAAGTATCACTGTGTTCCAATAAAATATTATTTGTAGACCACAAATATAAATTTCATATAATTTTCATGTCCCACAGAGTATTATTTTCTTCTGAATTGTTTTAACCATTTAAACATATGAAAACCATTTTTAGCTCATGGGCTGAACATACTTAGGCAGGGGCTGGATTTGGCACAGAGGCCACAGTTTGCCAACCCCAAAGGAGGTGAATGACTATCACACTTTAAAAAAAAAGTCATGACACACAAGAAACATAGTTTAGAGAAGGAAGGAGGAAAGAGGTGTGTGAAATAAAAGGATCAAGAAATAATACTTAACTGTACTATGCAGTACGTGTGACACACTGTTATTTTCTCTCTTAATTCTGGTTACTAATGGGTATCCACTCAACTTTGAAAAACACTAACCTAATTTAAAAAGCTGAGAAAATTGGTATCAAGAGAAATAAAGTTATTTGCTCCAACACACACAAGCATACATCGTACACAGTGTTTAGTAGTAGAGCCAATCTAGGACTTGCTTTTCACAGAGCACCCTGCCCTGCCAAGATGTCTCACCACACCATATGGCCTCACCACTCTCAACAAGTCTAATCCAATTGCCCAAGTATTTCTGCTATACCCATTTGTCCTTCCAGTCTCAAATTAATGTTACTTAAATGAACAATAATTCTGAATACTTTTCTACCCAGTATAAATAATGGGTAAAAAAATGAAAAGGAAGAGGAGGCTTTGAGGTATACCTTTAAGTATTGGGACTACCTCGCTAAACACAACTTCTACATAAACACTTGACAAATACAGCTGACCCTTGGAACAACACAAGTCTGAACTCTGCACCACCACACAGATTTTCTTCCAGCCCTGCCAGCCCTGAGAACAAAACCAACCCCTCCTCCTTAGCCTACCCAAAGACAACGGGATAAAGACCTTTATGATGATCAACTTCCACTTCATGAAGAGTAAATACATTTTCTCTTCCTTACGATTTTTTAAATAACATTTTCTTTTCTCTAGTTTTATTATAAGATTGCAACATATAACACCTATACAAAGTAACTGTTAATCCACTGTTTGTGGTATCAGTAAAGCAGGCTATTAGCAGTTAAATTTAGGGAGAATCTAAAGTTATACACAAATTTTTGACAGCACAAGGATTGGTGCCCCTAACCCTCACATTGTTCAAGGGTCAACTGTACTTGCAAAAAGTATACAAAATAAGGAAGAAAAAGGCATTAACTTTCAAATATTAAGGTGTTATTATCTACAACAAATTTGTAAATCTTTTAAAATAAAAACAGTAGCTTTAGCTTTAACTAAAGTAATTATATTGTGGGGAAGGTCCTATACATCTAAGTAGTAAAGAAAATCACACTGTTTCATAGAAATATGAAAGTTCATCCTCATCAATGGAATCGGTCTCAGGGCTGCAACCCCATAGTGAAATAGGGCTGTATTCTTGTAATCTCACCTCATACAAAGTATTTGACACCCATTCTGGTAAGTATATAAAAATGAAATTATGACAAATATAATAAAAGGTGTTCTATGCAACATAGGGCAGACAAATCAATCAAATTGGTAACAGTTATCATTACATAAAATATATGTTGATGAGAGACTCCCAGACAAAAGCTTTAGATTGCTTCAGAATTTATGACTTATTTCTATAGCAATAAACTGGAAGGCATCTTCATTAAGGTCATAAAAAACCAATGAGAAAACCTGTCTATTGGGAAAGACGTCTAATTTCAGGAGATACATGGATCACTCAACCCTCGAAGGTGATCTGGAGTCCAACCTTGCTTTTCTCATTGAAATTTTCCAAAAGCAGGTGGGGCATGGTGGCTCACACCTGTAATTCCAGCACTCTGGGAGGCAGAGGTGGGTGGATTGCCTGAGCTTATGAGTTTGAGACCAGCCTGAGCTTACGAGTTTGAGACCAGCCTGAGCTAGAGCAAGACCCCATCTCTAAAAAGGGCTGGCATTGTGGGGGGTGCCTGTAGTCCCAGCTACCTGGGAGGCTGAGGCAAGAGAATCACTTAAGCCCAGGAGTCTGAGATTGCTGTGAGCTATGATGCCACAGCACTCTACCAAGGGCAACAAATTGAGAAACTCTGTCTCAAAAAAAAAGAAATAGAAATTTTCCAAAAGCAAACACAGATAATACTTTTAAATTCTGGGTTTTCTGTGTCTATTTCCTCCACACTTTAATTTGCATATGAAAACCTTTAAAACACATGCACCCATTTTCATTTACCTTTTCTTCTTTCATTATGCTGTTTACCTCATGGTATCAAAAATGTACCTTAAGCTTTGTTTTGAACAGTAGACACACTCAGTAGAACAATACACTGCTACCACTGCTACCACTATGCCACTTTACACAGACATAACGTGAAGTCCATGAGGGAAATAGCTAGTTGGTGGTTAAAATTAAAGCTGAGAATCAGACCCTTACACAATAGTTATGCCTCTATTCCACACTCCTTCCTTCCAACCTTACCTATTTAGAAGACACAATACTTTCAGTGTGAGGCAATTTAACAAAAAAAACTTGCACAAGGTTGAAAGAGCACTTAAAAATTCAGGAGTGCCTTCTACAGTCAAGATGACATCTTTGACTTTGGAGAGGTAAAGAGCCTAAAAGATGATGATGGAAAGGAGAAATACCAAGTTGCTGCCTGATTCTCTCGCTCCTGGTGTGTCAGTTTGGGTCCTTCAAAAAGCAGGTGTCTAGACACAATGAAGTGTGCTCCTGCAGGCCTCCCCTAAGGAGAAACTTGGAAGAAAAACAGTAGCACAGAGTCCATCCCCATATCCACATACTGCAATTGTCCTCATGGTTGCAACTCCTCATCTCATTCCTCCAGTATCTGTTTAAATACCCCACACTCTGAGCCCCCGCCTCTACAGGTCTTAGTAACTTAGCTAATTAAGTGACCCAACCTCCATTCCTGAGGAGTGTGAGCCTCTGGGAATCACATCCTTCTCATTCCAGGTTGGCTGTGATGTGTCCATTCACAGTTAAAATCAAGCAAGGGAACAGTGAGAAGCAAATAAGTGTATTGCTTGAGTTCTAAGCTATTGCCATTGTGTAAAAAACGCTATCTCCTGGAAGTGATGTGGGTCAATCACTTGGGTGAAGTTGGTAAAGCATTTCCCCACCTGATGGTATTAGTCTCAAGGAATCTAAAGTACCCAGTTGGCAACTACGGTCTGTAGTTATATTGTACCCCTGCTGTGTCCTCTGTAGTAAGACTGCACCCACTTTGAGGACGAGGACTTCTAACCCTGCAGGGCCTAGAGGTGTAAGGACAGAAAGCACAAATCCCCCTGTGTGATAATGGAAGCTGCAGTAAATAGCCACGTCTGTTCCCATCTCCTGGGTACACATGTTCCCCATGTGTACTGGGGATACAGAACTATGACCAAGTTTCTAGTTTACTGTATATACCACATCCTTAAAGATGGCAAGCCATCCATGCAGAGCATTTCCTCTGAATCAGAGCTTCTCCTGGGCCTTTTAAAGGCCATTCCACACTCCACCAGGACAGCTCCTTCTGGATGGTGCTGTGCTATAACAGATGACCTGGCATAGAGCCAATCCCATAATCATTCCCAAGAAAGTCCCCTATTTTAATGCTATGTTGTGTGGGACTCCACAACTATGGACCAAAGAGTCAACAAAGTAGCACTAAACATACACCAGGTTGCCAAGTAATAATGGTGTATTATATAAACTGCCACTGGAAAAAATAAATAAAGCAATTATTATATTAAAGAAGCTCATAGTCTAAGAGAATCAAATATTCATAACAAGGTCTTCTTGTTTACTCCATAATATATGTGTAACGAGAGTACACAAATTGGCTCAGCGCCTATAGCTCAGTGAGTAGGGTAATGGCCACATACACCAAGGCTGGCAGGTTCGAGCCCGGCCTGCTAAACATCAATGACAACTGCAGCCAAAAATAGCCGGGCATTGTGGCTAGCACCTGTAGTCCCAGCTACTCGGGAGGCTGAGGCAAGAGAATCGCTTAAGCCCAGCAGTTTGAGGTTACTGTTAGCTATGATGCCACAGCACTCTACTGAGGGTGACATAGTGAGACTGTCTCAAAAAAAAAAAAGTACACAAATTTTTTTGATACTGATAAGCTAACATCACAGAACCTTAACTATACTCACCTACACTAGTCCAGATGCACCCAAAACGTATTTTTATGGCCATATTTCACTAGTTGACAATATTTAATATTATTTATAGTATCTAACCTTACTTGACAACATTTAATAATCTTAGTTACTGCTTTTATAAATCCCAACTTTTTACACTGTGTATTTCCTATTAAAATATCAAATTTTAAAGCAATACCCACTTTGCTTCAAATATAGCCTATTTTTAAATCATATACCCAAATCAAGTTCAAATTAAAAATTCTAAAATTAATATAAGGAAGGTAATATTACTCAAAAATTATTAAATAATCTTCTTTCATATTTTGAGATTCAGTCTAAATAGAAAATTTCTAAATTATCAGGCCTATTATTCTGGCTTCATTTGAACAAACAACGAACTTTAGAAAATAAATCCATGAGGACAATTTCAAAACAATGCACAATTTCCAAAGCAGCACACAAAAATACAGTAACTTTACTTCAGAGAAATTTTCTTCCTAAAAACTTGAAGTAATTTTTTAAGTATACTTCGTATCTTGTCAACAGTTTTACTTAGAAGGGAGAAGAAATCTGTTACTTACCTCTGCACACCATAGGGCCTTTCTAAAATAGGCTCTTTGAATGGAGGTGGAATGTGACCAAAATAATCAGGATAAGCCACCTCTGAATATTCTGGGACAGACTTGGTATTTTTTACAATGTCAATATAGAGATCTGGGTCGTGGAGTGTTGGTCCATCAGGCATTTCAACTGATGCTTGTTCCAATGATGAATTAGATTCAGAATCTTCATCATCTTCAGTTTCAACTCCAGTGCAGCAAAGCTTCCCTAGGTGAACCGTTCTTCCCTCAAACAGAATATTTCCACAAGTAGAGACATGTGGACAAGCTCTGGTGCATGAAAGGACAGTAAGAGGGAGACCATGGTCTTTTTTCACTCCTGGGACACTCTGAGAAGGAATATTCTGCAATGTAATTCTGTCTAAGGCCTTCACAATATCATTGTTTAGGCCGTGGACTGATGGAAGAGTTCTATTTTGATCACCTAGCTGCTCTTGCAATGTTCTGTCATTATCTTTAATATCTTCTTTTGCTACATCCATAAGGGGAGGTTTCTCATCACCTTCGTCTCCTTTAGGAGGTCTGTTCTCCTTCATTACAAGTCCTTTTCTGAAAATGTCTGAATTCCCAGATGCTTCCTCTCCTGCCGTAGGAACAATAATAGGACCATGTATTTTTCCCTCAAATACAAAAGGTTTTGGTTCCTTGGAGATTAAATCATAGTCCTTTGAAAATAAAAAATATATTTTGTTATCTGGAAATATTAAAACATAGTAACAAAACTGAGATCCTATATATTTTATATATGCTGCTTCAAAAATCTAACATTTGAAAATATTAAAGATGGATAAAACAGGCTATTTTAATTTCACTAACAAAAGACAAAATATTTAACCACTACAAAATTCATAACTTACTTTACTTTTCCTATTATAAAAACAATATCTATTATCACAGAAATATGGGAAATTTTAGAACAATTTAGAAAAGCAGAAAGACATAAAAATAATCCAAATGTTGTTAGGGACTAGAATATTTATCAAGTATTTTGTGTCAATCCCTATTTCAGGGCTTAACACAGGTCTTAATTTAAGACAAACCAGTTTAAAGAAAAGCAGAACTCTTTCCTTTGACAGCTTATATTCTCGTAGGGGTATAAGGAAGATTACTGTCAATACAAGTAATAAACATGATATAAATATGTTTTCTAGAACACAAAAAGGTAAAGCAAAAGAGGGTAAGTGCATAATTAAAATGGGAGTACCAGGGTAGAAGAGGTGGGTGGCAATTGTAAATGCCATTGGCTAAAGTCTCACTGAGCGGCTAAAAAGTCTCACTGAGTGGCTAAAAGCAAAGATTTTAAGAAGGTGAGGGTACCACACAGGGGAGCATTCCAGGCCGAGGGGTCTGCCAGCACACAGAACAGAGGGTGAGAATGCTCTGGGTAGTCAAAGAACAGCAAGGTTAGGATGGCTGGAACAGAATAAGCAAGATGAATTAATTACAAGAAGCAAAACAGGGCCAGGTACGGGAGGGCCTCATAAGCTGTAAGTATTTTGGTTTTTACTCTGAATGACATTGGGAGTCATGGAAAGGAGGAGTGTCATGACATGACTCAAGTTTGAAAAATAATATGCTAGTTGAGGGTTTCTTAATAATAGCATACATTTTAAGCCAGATCATTCTTTTTTGTTTGCTTTTGTATTCTGGGTGCAAGTGAGTACTGTTTTATACTCTGCAGGATGTGCAGCAGCACCACTGGCCTCTACCCACTAGATGATAGTGGTACACTAACCCCTTCCACCACCACCTCCATTTATGAAAACCAAGAATATCTCCAGACATTTCCAAATGTCTGCTAGGAGGTGAAATCAAACCAGTTGAGAAATACTGCTACAATGCTCTTCTGAGAAAAGAGGAAAGGAGAGTAGAAGCAGAGAGTTAAGAGGCCATTGCAGTCATCTAAGGAACTTGATAAGCAATGGCTAGATTCTGAACATACTGTAGAACCCAAAAGATATCCTGATAGATCAGATATAGGGTAGAAGGTGCAGAAAGAGGTCATAGATGATGCCAAAGAATTTGCCTGAACAACTTGAAAAACATCAGCACCAGGGGTTTAACTCTGGACATGTTAAGCATGAGCTATCCACACACAGATGGAGATGGACACTAAGGCAGCTGGATGTAAGTCTGCAACTCAGAAGATAAGTCTATGCAAAATAAACAAGTTTGGGAGTCATTGGAATATGTGTATTATTCCAAGCTGTGAGACTGGAAGTCATCAATGGAAAGAAACAAAGACAAAAAATTGAACCTTGGGATACACTAATCTTAAGAGGTTTGAGGAGATCATGATGAAACGTAAAAGGGAGATCAGGAAGGAAAAGTCAGTCTGTAAAGATAAAAACCAGAAAGTAAAGAATTTAAACAAACAGGTAAGTATCTTTTTCTCTAATGTTTTTATTTCAAACTAATGTGAGTATACTAATTTTTAGGTTACATTCTTCTCACTTCCAGGGTAAAGTTCCGATTGTAGAAGAGCCCCTCACCCAGGGTGCGTGTTATACACCCTCACAATGTGCACAGTAGGTGAGATTCTGTCTCATGCTCTCCCTCCTTCTGCTATACGTCCCCCCGCCCACTTCCCTCTACCCCCAAACTGGACTATAATAGTGTTTGATTGTTCTTAGCAACATGTAATTGTTTATATATTGATTTCATATTAGTATTGAGTACACTGGATATTTACTTTTCCATTCGTGTGATACTTTACTAAAAAGGATGTATTCCAACTCCATCCAGATAAATGTAAAAGCTATAAAGGCTCCATCTTTTTTAATGGCTGCATAGTATTCCATGATATACATATACCAGTTTGTTGATCTATTCCTGGGTTGATGGGCACTTAGGTTGCTTCCATAACTTAGCAATTATGAACTGAGCTGCAATCAACATTCTGGTGCATAGTAGCTTCGTGGTTAAAATGATTTTTGTTCTTCCGGGTAGATACATAGTAATGGGGTTGAGGGATCAAATGGAAGGTCTACTTTTAACAATTTGAGAATTCTCCATACTTCTCTCCAAAAAGGCTGTATTAGTTTGCAATCCCACCAGCAGTGTAGAAGTGTTCCCTTCTCTCCACATCCACCAGCATCTGGTGTTTTGAGACTTTGTGCCGTGGGCTAATCTTGCTGGCGTTAGATTTGATTTGATTTGCATTTCTCTGATGATTAAAGACAATGAACATTTTTTCATGTGTTTTTTGGCCACGCATCTGTCATCCTTGGAGAAGTTTCTGTTCAAGTCTCTGGCCCACTTGTAGAAGGGGTTGTTGTACTTTTCTGAGTTCTCTGTAGATTCTAGTTATCAGGCCTTTTTCAGATTAAAAACACACAAAAATCTTCTCCCACTCCAAAGATTGTCTGTTCGCTTTGTTTGTGGTACGCTTAGCTATGCAAAAACGTTTCAGGTTGATCAAATCCCAGTTATTTATTTTTGATATAGCTGCAATTGTCAGAGGGGGTCTGCCTCATAAAGTTTTTTCCCAAGCCAGTATCTTCAAGTGTTGGCCCTGCACTCTCTTCTAGAATTTTTATTGTTTTGTGTCTTAAATTTAAATCTTTTTTCCTAGCAAGGATCAATTTTTGTCAATGAGAAGTATGGGTCCAGTTTCAGTTTTCCACATATGGATAACTAGTTCTCCCAGCACCATTTGTTAAAAAGGAATTCTTTTCCCCAGCGCATGCTTTTGTTAGGCTTATTGAAGATCAAATTAGACAGTATGTGACTGGGTTCATCTCCAGATTCTCCACCCTATTCTACAGATCTACATCTCTATTTTTGTGCAGTACCATGCTGTTTTGAACACTACAAACTTGTAGTATAACCTGAAATCTGGCAATGTGATGCCTCCAGATTTGCTTTTATTTCTAAGAACTGTATTTGTTATTTGAAGTTTTTTCTGGCTCCATATGAATTGATGTACAATATTTTCAAGTTCTTTAAACTATGACGTTGGTGCTTTGATGGGGATTGCATTGGGTGGTATAGACATTTTAACAATGTTGAGTCCTCCCAGCCACGAGCATGGTGTGTTCTCCCATTTGTTGACATCTGCTATTTCCTTTCTCAGAGTTTCATAACTGTCTTTATAGAGATCTTTCACATCTTTTGTTAGATATATTCCCAGGTATTTCATCTTCTTTGGCACCACTGCAAAAGGAATAGTCTTTGATTGTATTTCTTGGTTTCACAATCATTGTCATATAAAAAGGCTACTGATTTGTGCATATTGATTTTGTACCTGAGATGCTGCTATATTCCTTGATCACTTCTAAGGGCTTTGTATTTGAGTCCCCGGGGATTTCCAGTTGTAAGACCATGTCATCTGCAAAGAGGGAGAGTGTACCCATTTGAACTCCTTTGATATCCTTTTCATGCCTGATTGCAATGGCTAGGACTTCCAACACTATGTTAAATAGCAGGGGAGACAGTGGGCATCCTTGTCTTGTTCCAGATTTGAGTGGAAATGCCTTCAATTTTATTCCATCCAGTATGATATTGACTGTGAGTTGGTACAGATGGCCTCTATCAATTTAAGGAATGTTCCATCTATGCCTATTTTCTTAAGTGTTTCTGTCATGACATGAAAGGATGCTGGATACTATCACAAGCCTTTCTGCAGCAATTGAAAGAATCGTATGGTCTTTGTTTTTTATTCTATTTATGTGGTGTATTATAGTTATAGATTTACATATGTTGAACCAACCTTGTGTCGCTGGAATAAAACCCACTTAATCGTGATATATAACCTTTTTAATGTGTCACTGAATTCTGCTTGCTACTATCTTGTTGAATATTTTTGAATGGATATTCATTAATGATATTGGTCTATACTTTTCTTTTCTTTTTTTTTTTTTATTTGTTGAGTCCTTTCCTGGTTTGGGGATCAGGGTGAGATTTGCTTCATAGAATATGTTGGGAAAGATTCTTTCCTTCTCTATATTTTCGAATAGTTTATGCCTTATAGAAACTACTTTGTATTTGAGGGCTTGATAGAATTCTGGTTGAAGTGCTATGGTCCAGGGCTTTTCTTTTTTGGGAGATTTTGTATAATTGATGCTATTTCAGTTCTTGATATTGGTACATTCAAGATTTCTAATTCTTTCTGGCTGAGTTTGGGGAAGTATTGTGCTTCCAGACATTGGTCCATCTCCTCTACATTTTCTTATTTCTGGGAATAAAGTTTTTGCAGTAATTTCTGAAAATCATTTGTATTTCTGTGTCATATGTTGTTATTTCCCCTTTATCATTTCTGAGTTAGTTATTGAAGAGTTTGTTTTTCTGTTTCTGGTTAGTCTAGCTAAGGGTTTATCAAGGTAAAGTATACCTGAGCTATTTCCAAAATAACAATGAAAATCCTGTTACAAAATGTTTTTGCTTTGTTTAGGATGATTTCATAAGCACTGAAATGGAATTTATAGTGTCAGATATTATAATCAATTTTAATGTTCAATACAAACTGCCCAGATACTCTCTAAAAATATATATAATGTGCATACCCAGTAACTGTATGTGAGAATATCTTCCTTGCCAACATTAGGTACTGCAGGTTTTCTTAAAAAAATTTCTACTGTGGCTTACTGCTATCTTAATTTGCATTTCTTTGACTATTAGAAACCAAACAATTTTCTCTGTGTTTGTTCCAGCTGCAATTCTGCATCGGTAACTTGTTTACTCTTAGAATACAGGGTTTTCCCTGTGTTGCTGCATTGATTTTTCACATAAAAATATGTATACACACATATATAAGGGTTGTCTAGAAAGTATCCAGCTACATAATATGAAAGTAGAGGCACAGGCTGGATACTTTCTGGATCACCCTCATATACTAATTCCCTAGCTAATCTATTTTTGCAAACATCTTTCTGGATCTGTGATTCATCTTTTAATTTGCGTCTTCTTTACACATATTATACAGTCAAAATTAAGAATCTTTCCTTTATAATTCATTCCTTGAATGCACATTGTATAAAAACCAAAGATTCACTGATGATTCACATTAGACAGTGGAGGCACTAAAGAGGAAATTGGTGGTTCTACAATAAAAGGATTGATGGAATAGTAAATTTGCACACACACACAAAAAAGTACTTTTAGTAGGAAACACGGTGGACTACTTATCCACCTTCCATACCCATTTAAATTATTTTATTATTTTATGTAACATCTGTAAGTATGTTAATAAGGGAGAAAGAGGCAAGGATAAAGATCAAAAGATTAAATGAAGATGGGATCTTTAAGTGGTGATGCTGGCTTTCACTTTGAAAATATTTGCTAAGCCAGGTAATCTTGGGCAGAGGTTTTCCCATCTCAAAGAGGATGCAGAACAGGAGACAAACCCAGAATGGGCATAAGGTGGTGAGTCTATCAGAAGATTCTCCCCCAATAAAGATGAAAGCTTACTTAGAGAACTAACCCTTCAATATACAAGTCCTAGAAATACCTTTACCACCTTCCCCACTCCCAAAAAAGCAAGAAAAGTCAACTATCTTAAACTTCAGTACCAAGATGGTGACAAACAGCACTACCCACAAATTTGTACCCAAAGCCTGCCATTGTATCACATGAATTTGCAGCCTAAACTCACATTATATGGGGGTTCTAAAGCTTTCAAGGACAGTTTTTAGAAAACTAAAACAGTACCTATCAAAAGCAACAAAAACTTCTCGAATCTCTACAGAATTTCTACAAATTCTTTTTAAAAAAGTAGCTCACAGTTTTAAAACAAACAGACAAAAGAAAAAAACCATAAACATACAATTAAGTTAGAAGAACTAAGAGAAATAACAGATACAGAAAAAGACCTAAAAAAACTTCAGACTAAGAAATACTGTATTTAACATGTTTTTAAAAAAATGAAATACAAAAAACAAGAAAAAACTGATGAAACAAATTTTTAAGTATTCTAAAAATCAAAAATATAACAAAATTAAATGCTTTAAGTGGATATTTCTAATGACAAATTAGAGCCAAAAAGAGAATTAGGGAACTGGAAATTAGTTCTAATGAAACTACCTCAATGCAGCACTGAGAGACAAACAAAAGGAAAACAAGAAAAAAGAGATTAAAAAACACAGAAGAGAGTAAAAGTATCTACTTTTGATTAAAATTACAAAAATAGAAAAAAGAGGGAAGTAACAGAGGTAGTAGCTAAAGAAGAGAATGAAGAGTTTTTCCAAGGGCCAAATGAGGTGACTCACGCCTGGCACTCTGGGAGGCCAACACAGACAGATCAACTGAGCTTACAGGTTCAAAATCAGCCTAAGCTAGGATGAGACACTGTCTTTTAAAGAAAAAAAAAAAAAAGGATAGTCAGGAACTGTGGCAGGCACCGATATCCCAGCTACATGAGAGGCTGAGGCAAGAGAATCCCTTGCACCCAAGAGTGTGAGGTTGTTGTGAGCTATGATGCCACAGCACACTACCAGGGGCAACAAAGTTGGACTCTGTCTCAATCGATGAGAAAACAATTCACAGAATTTAAGCATAAAGAATCCCAAACAGGATTTTAAAAAGGAAAACCCATACTTAAGTCAACATTACTAGAAAACTACAAAGCATCAACACCAAAAAAAAATTATCTTAAAAGTTACCAGAAAAAGTTTCTTATAAAGTAAAAACATACACTTACCATACATATTACCAAGCAATATCACTCTAGGTATTTACCCAAAAGGAATGAACAAATATTTTCACAAAAAATTGGCACAATGTAGGGGCACAGTCATCTGTGTCCTTGTAAGGTCAATCAGTCTCCCATTTTGTAAAGGCAAGTTTAAAGTCTTTTGTGAGTTAGAAAGGAAAAATCCTGATGGGATTTTCCAGTCTACTCCCTTAAGATGATTAGCTGCCTCCAAATGGTCGGTTAAAGGATTATTACATAGCGTAAGAATAACTTTGGTAAGTGCAGGGGAAACTCTTAAAGGAATTGGCTTGGGTGAATATTTTATGAGGAGGACTCCCCATGCAATTGAAGCAAAATCAAAAATACACTACTGGGACCTGATCAAACTAAAAATCTTCTGTACAGCCAAGAACACAGTAAGTATAGCAAGCAGGCAGCCCTCAGAATAGGAGAAAATATTTGCAAGTTATGCCTCCGACAAAGGTTTCATAACCAGAATACACAGAGAACTCCAATGTATTAGCAAGAAAAGAACAAGTGATCCCATCTCAGGGTGGGCAAAGGACTTGAAGAGAAACTTCTCCAAAGAAGACAGGCGCACAGCCTACAGACACATGAAAAAATGCTCACCAT
>CAUYRH010181977.1:0-12605 GCA_963574655.1 Perodicticus potto | reverse complement strand
ATACTTAAATGTTTTCATACACTAAACAAGAAAATCCAATGAAGGTTATGTCGAACAGTTGGATGAAAATATTTCAGATTGTATATGAAGCCCTCACACTGTACCCCATGATTGCACTAATGTACACAGCTATGATTTAATAAAAAATAAAAATTAAAAAAAAACACTAGATAGGTATATTTATATAATATATATAGTGTATGTGTCCCTATATACTGTTAGACTTCCTTTTTGTACTTTTCTTTAGAGACGGTGTTGCTCTGCTGCCCAGGCCAGACTGCAGCGGTAAGATCATAGCCAATTGCAGTCTGGCTCTCCTGGGCTCAGGATCATAGCTGATTGCAGCCTGGATCTCCTGGGCTCAAGTCTGCCTTCTGCCTCAGCCTCCTCTCCAGTACGTAGTAGTTGGAACTCTGGGAGCATCCACCCTGTTTTGTCTTTCTGATGCTGCCCATTAAAAGCTTTATAACCAAGGGGATGGGAAAGCTAATTATGTTTAGATTTGGGGACATTTTAAAATGCATCATATTTGAAGGGTCAGGAGAAAACTTCTAAATACGGATCAAAAAATGTGTTCACATAGTAAATGAAAAAATATCATGAATGGTATATCAATCAGGTTGATGAAAATATCTCCGATTGTATGTGAAGCCCACACACTGTACCCCATGACTGAATTATTGTACATAGCTATGATTTGATAAAAAAAAATAAAAATAAAGTGCATCAAATGATTCCGTATTTTCTTTTGGAAGAAGTATGAATTTTAATCATCCATGCCTATCTGATACACCTTAAAATTTAATTACACTTAAATTTTTTGTAACAGAATCACTTTCAAGGAAAAAATTGAACGTTATTTCACTTACATCAAAAACTCTGCTCTGTAAGAAAGTATATAAATGTCCTTCTGCCAGATATGCGTCCTAAACTTCCTGTCCCCTCCTAGTACAGCTATGCAGTGACATTCATGAGGTACAAATGTCAAACACGTACTTTACTTCTTGGATAGAAATGTGTACAGGGTAGAAAGCATTCTTCTCAGCAGGAGAGACCCTGTTGGGAATCTTTATGACTTCAGAGCAGTTGTTAGAAACATTAGCATTTTATTCAGTTTCTTGCTGTGTAGCATTAGCACAACGCTAAGGAGAGGGCTATGTCCCTGTCACCACCTCCATCACCCTTCTCAGAAATTATTCCATACTTTTAAGCTGAACTCAAATGGAGAAAATACATATTGAGTAATTCTATTACTGTCCTCTTTCCACTACATTATTTGTGTTTGGTTTTTATGAGAATTCTATAAAGACCATGACAGATCATATTTTGGAAAGATAGTTCCCACAGTGACCTCATCCTGCACACCCATGTTATAAATTGATTGTGACACTCATCCATTGAGAGTGCCCTTCTCCCTTGAACTTGATCAGCCTCTACCAATAAACGGTCATAGTGGTGCTCTGGACTTCTGAGGCACAAGCATTATGGTAGCAGATATTCCACTCTTAAGATTTCCACCTGCAACATAACCACTACTGTGAGGAAGCCAAGCAGCCCCCCGAACATGCCACAAAGAGGTGTCAATGAAACAAGATCAACCACCACCAGATCCATGAGTGAGGGAGGCTTCCAATAGTCCCAGCCCCCAACCCCCAGTAACGCCTGCATTGCAGCCATCCCGGCTGAAGCCACGTATGAGAGATAAGCTATCTCTGCAAAGCTGTGCTCAGGATTCATGAACAGAATCCATGGTAGACATTGTGATTTCAACAACCATTGTTTAAGGGCTTGTTATGAAGTAATAGATAACTGGAACCTAATAGCACAACCTCTATTTTCACAAAGACTCAATAGCTAGTATCACAGAGCTAGAGTATGAAAGAATGAAGATGAATATAGAGGTCACTTAACACAAGCCTAGTGCTCGTGCCTCTATACCACAAGGGTCCACTTATAAGACACTTTCTCACAATGGTGATGCATCCATTAGTAATATTAACATATTTATCTGCTTTTATTGACTCACTGAAGTCCAAGAATGATATAAAAAGTAGGTAAAATACTGGATATTTCAACCTTATACATTACAAATTCAAATACAACTACAGTGAATCTACCAGAAATGTTGAGAACATGGTATAGGAGTGGCACCTGTAATCCCAGCTGCTAGGGAGGCTGAGACAAAAGGATCACTTTGAACCCAGGAATTTGAGATTGAGCTATGATGCCATGGCACTCAACCGAGGGCAAAGTAAGACTGTCTCAAAATAAATAAATGGATAAAAATAAAAGAATGGTAAAACTAACAAGTTATAAATTACTTTTCAAAATTCAAAATGTGAATGAAGCTGATTTCTTTAATTCTTAAGACTTAATGACTAAACATTGGTAAAATGCATCATCAAATGGCCAATTTATCAATCAACAATTTTAAGAGGTTTGAAACTCAGGTTTGGTGAAGGGGGACGATGATTAGCACTCACTCTCTTTCCTTCCATAAGACTTTTTGGAATTCATCCAAATGCACCTGCACAGCTGAAACTTCAGTTCCTTCATTTTCCAAGGGCAGATTTATTGCTTGCAGCCTCAGCTCAGGTTTCATTGCATCGTTCCCAGAACCATCACTCTTGAATAAATCAACACAATCTACATTGGTTTTCATCTCCACACTTAATTTTAATGACTCAATAACCACACCTTCTTCCTGAAAACGAAAATAAAACAATTATTGTGGAATATTTAAGACTCTCAGGGAAAAACTCATGAAAAAAATACACTTCAAAAGAAAAGAGTTATGACAATAGCATCAAGTCCATTTTCATTTCCTTACTAGAGTGTTATATGACAAAGCTGATTTTCATTCTCCTTCAAACTTAGTTTTTTATTGTCTACCTTATTATATTAACATACATTTATCAAAAGCTCTGCTTTAATTTTTAGTTTGTTTTCTTTTTCTAACCACAGCTAAAAACAACCATGAACAGACTCAAACATCAGTAAAGAATATTTTTAATAGGGCAGCGCCTGTGGCTCAAAGGAGTAGGGTGCGGGCCCCATATGCTGGAGGTGGTGGGTTCAAACCTGGCCCCAGTCAAAAAAAAAGCAGGAAAGAATATTTTTAATAAATTGATGAATTCCTCCTTAATGTTTCTTTTGTCACAACATACTTGAGAGTTTCAAAGTAAATCCAACTTATGGTTTCTTAACACTTTTGGAAGATAAACTATAAACTAGAAAGATTTTCAGAAAGCTCTTGAATATTTTTGCAAGTTTTTTTCTTATTTTATTTTAATTCGCTAGTCAAATCTCGAATAGAATTTTGTGGGACACTTTAATAAATATGGGCACCAATTACCAAAGCAGCACGCTTCCTCTGAAATCTTACAATTTCAAACATTGACAAAACACGTGTGATTGATATTTGTCTATAATTTAATCTTTTTCCTGAATCATGTGTTTTAAATGAGATAAGACCAAGTTCAAATAAAATCCCAATCAATACTCAAGTTTGCATAAAATTTCAATGATATTACGTTTTTAGAATTTTATTTTTTAATCGTATGCAGGTGTTGCATACTATTAATCTGGCATTTCTTAACACTCTCAAGAATTAGTATTGCAATTCTCCATACCTTTTGAATAGCAATAAAATAATACATTTGTTGTTCTCCATAGAAAACACTGTGACCCAACAAGCTTTACATATACAATTATCTTTCTCATTATGCCTAGAGTTGGTGAAGAAACTGGTCAAAATAAAAAAAATAATAAAGAAAACATGCTGAAAGCTTTTTCCACAGGTAATTCCCTCTCATCAGAAGGAATTTCTGATGTTATAAATATCTGCAATGTATCATCTGTTCTTCACACTAATGATGCAAAGATATTTAAGAATAAATCCCAAGATATTGAGAATTTCTCAGCATAATACATGACAAAGGAATCCTTCATTTTGTACAGAGACTAGTAACTTGTAATAATTATAAAAGTTTTGTGAATTCAGGGAACATTTGCAAGCCATGTTCACTCACCCTTAGCATTTCATTTGAGTGTAAACCAAATGTTGAGAATTTTCCCAGAAAAGTACTAACAGCCTGGGAAATTTAATCGTCAAGTTGAAAATTTAAAAAGAAAAAAATATAAGAATACACCTAGGCGACCAAATGAGCAGAAGAAATCACATTGTTATAATCTTTTTAGTTTTTTTATTTCTAATGTAATCTATGCATAGTAATATTTACCACAAATTCTATACATGATAGGAAGGCTTAAAATTTTATATAAATTGCAGGGGTACAAGACATTAACTAACACGTATTTAGAGATGGAATTAAGTAGAAAGAGATAAGAATTTGAACTGACACTATGAGAAGAGATAACATGAGTTCCTACTATTTTCCAAACTATGTTCCCTGGGTTGTTAATAGTATTTACCAAGTAAAGAACAAAAAATTAATAAAAAAAGAAAAAAAAAAAGAACTGGTAATGTTCATCAATGACTAAATGTACAAACTGACTGACTTAATAAAATTGTTAAAAAGTCTTTTTGTGTAGAATTTTCAGAAACTTCAAGATTCATAACACACCAGGAAATTCCCTGAGTGAATCACGTGAAGCGTTTCCTAAAGGTGCCTGAAGGTGACACCTGTTTTACAAAGGGTCATTGTGAGGCCAGAGTCCCAAACCTTGATACTTTTTGGTCTCCCCTTAGATCATTTATAAGTTTGACATAATTAAAGTAAAAGGAAGAAATGTCCAAATATTTCCTTTACACGTAAAATTCTGGGTAAACTTTTGCTATAAAGGCAGTGATGCAGCTTGAAATTCTGTCTTCTCCAAACTCATTTCTTGAAGTCCTAACCTCTAGTACCTCGGAATGTGACTATTAACGGAGATAGGGCCTTCCCGAGATGAGCCTGAGTTCCCTTGAGGCCACTGTGGTGGGCCTAGTGACGGGGTCCTTCTGAGAAGAGGAATTAGGACACAGACACGTATGGACAGAAACGACAGTGTCCAGGCACAGGGAAAAGGCAGCCGTCCATAATCCAAGGAGAAGCCTTGGAAGAAACCACCCTGCAGACCCCTGGATCCCGTAGTTCTAGCTTTAACAACTGTGAGAAAATAAATGTCTGCTGCTTAAGCCACCCAGATGGTGGTATTTGTGGTGTCAGCCCTAGTAGACTGACACGGCCACCACTGGGCTTGGCTCTGTCCCCCTTGTCCCCATCACTGTACCTTTTCATGGCATTCACAAATGCACCTCCCCTCTGGGGTCCTCGGTGGAGTTGTCCCCTTACCTCACTACTTGTGCTCTCCTTGGTAGGAAATCGTCTTTTTACCAAACACGGTCTGATAGACTCATTCATTGGGGAACCAATTAGAAATTGGTCTCTGTGTTCAAAGGACTCTTCTACAAAACCAGGAAGCCTCGGGCCTTGGGTGACTTCTAAAGCCTCCTTCTGAGGTGGCAAACGCTGCTTCTTTTTCAGTTCACTCAGCTCCTTCATGGTCATCTCCAATTGCAGCCGGAGTTGTCTTCCCTCCTCCCTGGCACTGTTCCTTTCAGCCCTGACCTTGCTCCATTTTTCTCTCCAGTCAGCCGTGCAATCTGACCACCACCGCATGGTCTTTTCCATCTGAGCCGCTCTGGCTTTGGCCTCTTCCAGCTCCCGCAGGCGAAGCTCTTCACAGATATCCCACTCGGTGCTGGGGGAGCAGGCACAGAAGTGGGGGGAAGCCTGAGCCTGCAGCCTGTGAAGGGGACAGCGGGAATGACCGGTGTCCCCGGGGGACGAGGCAGTGGCCACCTTCTCACAGTGCGGTTTAACTGCCGACTGCTGCGGCTCAAAGATTTGTGTTTCCTCAATTAATCGATGAATGGAATCTAAATTCATATTTATCTTCTGAAGGCCTAAGAAAAGACAGAAGACATAATTACTGGAATTGGAATTTCCCTCACAATCCTAAGAGCAAAACCTACATTGAAGAAGCAATGTTGATAAAGATAATGCATCTTTTCAATATTCCGAATTTCATTTTCCAGTGTAAATAAAAATATGGAGAATTTTATGCACTTTAAATTATCCTCAAAGAAACAGAAATTTCTCATGTTAAATTTTACAACACAAATACAAATAAAAACATAAAGATGCAATGGGAGATAGCCTGTGACCTGAATCATTCATTTCAACAAATCCAATTCTATTCAGGTAATATATATGGGAACACTGTCCACTCCAAAACAAAAACTTGTAATATTTATTGTCCATTAACTGCACATCAGTTGTCTTGTTCGCCCTGATTTGTTCGGGTGGAATGCCGAATCTATCGATCTCTGGGAGAATAACCCGTTACCCCAGTCCCAGAGGCTAAGTCACGATTAGTCTGTGTCTTCAGAAGGAATCCATCTGTTACTATTCACTCCAGGGAGGCTTGAGGCCTGTTTCCGGCTGAAGGGATGTGAGGTGAACTGTTCTGGGAAGGCTTCTTTCTGTTTGAACAAAGACATTGTTCTGAAAAATGGAGAGTATAGCGGCCATCTCCTAATGTTTAAAATGGTGAAACAGAAAGATGAAAGGAGCCTGGCTAAATTTCCACATGGAGAATGCACGCATCTGACTCCTTGGCTATGTAAGAATGATTACTTGTGTTTATTTAAGATACGATGGTTGAGTTTTCTGTTACTGGCAGCCAAAAGCCCCTCTATCTGACAGATGAATTAATTGCCTACCATGATTAATTTTGTGATAAGCTCTAAAAATAAAATGTGAGAAAAGATAGTCTTGATACTCAAAGATTTTATAGTCAAATCAATGGATAAGACAAGCACATATAAATTACAGAATACATATCTACATAATAACAAATAAGTATATCTGATCCTTTTCTTAGAATTTATAATATGTGTCAAGTCAGACTCCGAGGGAATGTTCAAGGTGACCTAAGGAGTATTGCTAAAGATCCAAAATTTACTATTTAGTAAGGATATTCTTTTCTTTAAAATAACTGCTTGAAACATGCAGGTTAATTTTCAAATTAATACAGTTGCATGGTTGTATAAGATTATCCATTTTTATTCTCAGTTACAGTTTTCTGGTGTAAATATCTTAGATGATACTTTATGTGCCTGATATTAATTTCTCTCACTTTTTCCATTTGCTTTTATGAAGTTACAGATCATAAACTGCCTCCTAACTCATTTATTTAATCAAATGAATGGGTTTCATGACACCAACTGACTTACAAGATAAGTTCTTATTCATTGGGAAAAGTAAGACTATGTAATACTGTTAAAAGACAAATACCAAGACGACACAATTAAAAGACTTTACAATATTAAAATTAATTAATATTAATTTTTACTAGTGGAAAAATCATGTTACCACGTGTTCTACAGATAAGCCAAAGCAATTCATTCTTTATTATAACACTTATTATAATAATATAGACTCATGGTTATAATTATTTTTGTTAGTATTGGTATATGTCCAATCATATTTGAATTAGTACTGATCTGGAGTAATTGTTCCCTTCATTTACTGTAACTAAGAGGGCAAAAATAATGTAATTGACTAAATTCCAAAACCAATATAAAAAAGAACAGAAAACCCTTAATTAGGAACACACCATGTATACATATATGTGTATGTATGTATTTATATACATGTATAAAACATATAAATATATATGCAAATAAATATCCATACATACATATTCACTACTCCTTGATACTTATTTTGGTTGGAATTCCAAAATGGAAACAGACAATTTAATTCAGCATATTACACTTAAATTTATCCTTTCCAGGTTTCAAAATAAATAAATATCATAAAATTGTAATGTCTTTAAAATGTCTCATTAACTTTTATTTCACTAGTGTTTTGAAGACTGTATAATTGGATTCTGGTACATTGAGATCTTGCCTACCAATTAACTAAGTATTTTTTCACATTTGACAAAATAAAAATCAGTTGGGTTTATCTTTCAATCCTTGAACTTGGATAGTATTTCCTGTTCTGAAAAGTTTTCTCAAGCAAGGGTAACTTTCTTGAAATTTGGATATTTAATATGTTAATATTAATAAAATTAATTTTATTTAATAAATAAATACATATTTATTAGAGTATTCATTCTCCCTGTACATATGCGTGAGCTTTGTGTCAGATGACCATTAAAAGTATTGCCAGTGGTTGTAGCACAGGGCCATTGATAATGGAGAAAATATTTTAATGTTGTTGATTCTTTGCTTTTTTATTGATTTTTGCATTGTAAAAATCTCATACAATCAGGCTACCATGATTCTTGTGAATACTTTTTAACTAGTACATAACCGAATAAATAAAAGATGAAGGGCCTACAGTGTATGTACAAGATCAGACAATCAAGTTGACAAACTCATTCAAAAAAAAGTGCTACATATCTCACTGCTGAATATCAGCATAGTCTCCTTCAAAGTACTCCCCTTGGGAATCTATTCACTGACACCAGGGTGTCTGCCCTTCACCGCAATTTTGTAACTCTTTTTCTGGAATAGCCGTCAAAACCGTCACCGTGTAAGGCCTGACAAGTTCACAAACTCATCCTAGAAAAAGTGCGTTGATGGCTGAAATAGATGCTGGCTCAGAGTTTCTAGTGCTTTGAAGGGTGGGATAGATGCTGGCTCAGACCTTCTAGTGCTTTGAAGGGTGGAATAGACACTGGCTCAGACCTTCTGAAGGGGAGCACTTCAAAGGTGATGATAGCATTATTCAGCAATGAAGTACGTAGCACTTTTTCTAGGATGAGTTAATTGTCCAACCTTGTGTAATATTACTTAACATGTTATTTATTCCCAGAAAGAAATAACATGTATAAGACGGTAGGCATCATACTTCATTGGTTCAAGTTATGACTCTGTCACATTTTAAACAGATGAACTTGAATAAATTATATAAACTTCCTTTGACTCAAGATCCTTATTTATAGAAGGTGACAGAAGTAGTGTGTGTCTTGCTGAGCTCTAATGACCATTTTAGTGGGAAAATTCCTGCCGATTGGCTTGCCCACACAGTCTAGGAGGTAACACTAAAGTTTTTCTCAGTGCTATACAACTCATTAACATATTGTCTTAGACCACTATACTATTTAGTCTTTTGGGGGGGGTGTTTTTTTGTTTGTTTGTTTGTTTGATTTTTGAGACAGTCTCCCCCTGTTGCCCTGGTGAAGAGTGCTGTGGCATCAGCCAAGCTCACAGCAACCTCAAACTCCCTACTGTCAAGTAATCCTGCTTCAGTCTCTCTAGTAGCTGGGATTACAGGTGCCCAACACAACATATGGCTAATGTCTTTCTATTTTAATAGAGGTGGGATATCACTCTGGTCTCAAACTCCTGAGCTCAAGGGATCTGCCCCCCTTGACCTCCCAAAGTGCTAGCATTACAAGTGTGAGTCATGACACCCAGCCCTGTGCTACTTTGTTTTTCAGTTTATTTTCTCTCATTTGAAAAAGAAATAGTGTATTTAAAAAACAAGGAGACTATAAAGGAAAAAGAGATTTACAAAAGTGCTCTGAATTTCATGTAATAAAGATACAGTCTCAATTTCTAAATGACATGAATATGAGTCAGTGGAATACTCAGTACTATTATTATCCCCACCTGAGTGATAAAGAAACTAGGGTGTGAGGCTCTGAGGGATCCAGAAAGTCACCTTCAGAAGGAGTCAACCAGTTTGGGAACCAAGGAATATTTTTTTTCAGATTAATATGAGGGTCCAATGATTAGGGTACATTGCCTGCATTTGTTGTGTTTGAGACCTTCACCCAGGAAGTGTGCCATCTACCCGTACATTGCGCCCACATGAGAGCTCCCCAATCTCCCCTTCTCTTCTCTTGTCCCTTGAATTTAATCAAGTTTTCCTCTCATCTGGGTGGCAGTTGTTCATCTACTGGCTTCATATTAGTATTGAGTACACTGGATACTTCCTTTTCCATTCTCGTGAGAACTAAGGAAAAGGTTCTTCAACTCCATCCAGGTTAATGCAAAAGATGTGAAGTCTCCATCTTTTATGGCTGAATAGTGTTCCATGGTATGTGCAACTACAGTTTATTAATCCATTCGAGGGTGGATGGGCATTTGGTTGATACCACATCTTGGCAATTGTGAATTGAGCTACAATAAACTTTGCAAACGTCTTTATGATAAAACGATTTTTCTCCCCTTCGGGTTAGATACCTAATAATGGGATTGCAGAATCAAATGGAAAATCTATTTTTAGCTCTTTGAAGATTCTCCACACTTCTTTCCATAGAGGTTGTATTAGTTTCCTGTCCCACCAGCAGTGTAGAAGTGTTCCCTTCTCTTCGCATCCACGCCGGCATCTACAGCTTTGAAACATCGTGATGTGGGCTATTCTCGATGGGCTTCGGTGATGCCTCAGAGTGGTTTTGATTCGTATTTCTCTGATGATGAAGGACAATGAGCATTTTTTCATGTGCTTGTTGGCTTTTCATTTGCCTTCTTCAGAGAAGATTCTGGGGAACCAAGGAAATTTGAATCACTGTCATTGCTTCCTCAATCTGTTAGATTACTTCAGAAATATATTTGGTGTACTTCCATTTTGCATATTTTTCTGCTAAAATACCTCCTTTTAAATCACACAATTGGTCCACTGATCACGACACCATCCTTTGAGTTCAGTCTCCTTATCAGAGCTGAAAGGAACTATGAGGTCTGGGGTCTGTTTGTCTGGGGCCTTGTCTCTGTCATTCCAACTTCATGTCCAGACTTCAGCTGCCACAGGTGTTCCCTTTCCTGCACAGCCTCACGTCCACATTCTCTTTTGTGCAATCTGGTTACTGTGTCCCTGCCACATGCTCATCTTTCCTGCCTTCTCATGCTCTGGATGGAAGTTTGTGCTTCCCTATGAATGGCTCTGTGACCCAGCTCTTCAAGGCCCTTTGTCAGAGAGGATTGCCAACACGCGGCCTCCTCTGTGATAGTGAACCAGACTGACATCACTCCTTCCACCCTGGGATGTCCCTAATAATCATATACAAGTTAAACAAGCAACCACAGACTTGTAAAAAGTCGTTGAAAGAAGCAAAGAGGGTATTGTGATCCAAAACATCCCTATTTACTTAGATGTTTACTCAGGGAATTCGATTTACCTAGGGAAGTCTCTCTCGAGTGACATTTTATGCGTTATCTGAAGGACGAAGTGCAGCAGAAAGAAAAGCATTTTTGGCAGAAGTTGCACTCTCATGGAAGGATAAAATAGAGTCTAAAAAGATTTTTGGTTTATTGTTTACAATTATTGCTTTCTTGTAACGTATAGGAAATGCATTGCAATTGAAACTTTCTTGGATTTTTTTTTTCCTAAGAGGCATAGGACCTTGCAACAAAAACAATAAGCAATGAGAAAATACATTAATACAGATTTAAAACACAATGCTAAGAAGTAATTGTTATTATAGTTAGGAATCCATATACTCTGATTCAAAAAGAGAAAAAAGGAAGGATCAGTTTTCAACATTCAAAAAAGAAAAATATCACATTGTATTATAAAATATGGCCCATCCAACATGCACAAGTGATTAATCTATAAACTTATGTTTTTTATATGGATCTGAGACAAACAATACTTTTAGAAATGTTTTGCAAGAGAACATAAAATATTAAACATAAAGACTAAAGTTTAGATAAATGGACCCATTGCAGTGAATGGCCAAATGGTATCACAGGTTTATGGTTAAAGATTTGATCATGGTTAAATGTTACATTTTAAAAATCTCTACAAGACTACAGGGATTCTGCATTACACTGAGGCAAATTATACAGACAGTTACAGTATATGCTTGTTGGTGTAAATGAATGATTTTGAAATTGTATAGAAACAGAATATAATTACACAAAGCAGGCAACTTAATATTATGAAGCAAATTTGAACAAGTTGCCAGTAATTTAAACCGTAGATATTTTACTTCTCAACGTGTTTATTTTGGTATAAAATAAGCATAAACATAAAAACTCTAAAACATGTACTTATGCTTACCAAGAGTCATCATTAAATTATAAATCGCTTGATCTAATCAGATAGAAATTATGTTCTTTTTAAAACCTGGAGTTTATATACATGTAGCAAACCCATTCTTTATCAGGAGATCCTATCACTTCTCAGATTTTTGGCTAAGATCAAGTGTATCAGGAGATCCTTCATGTTTCTCATCTCTTTAACCTCTTAACTATTTCTCATTATTCTTAAAGCAAGGTGTCACTTCTTCAAATCAATGGAATGCCTTTACTTTAGGGTAGGTTTTCAGTAAAATTATTTATGAATAAAATAGAAAAACAATATGTTTCTAAGATAATGCTCAGTGATAAATTAACTCCATTTCTTTTCAAATAAATTACTTGAGAATAATCTCTCTACAGGATGACTGAATATTATTTTTATGTATCCTATGCTTTGAAAAGCTTTTAAAAATTACATTGGTGTCTCCTTCACTTTACACTTGGGACTAAATGTGAAACCCCCATTTCCTATGCCTAGGTCAGTTTCTTGTGAATTTCCTAGGCCTGAATTCCATGGATGGACTGTGTCCATTCATTGATACACTCATTCACCTTG
>CAUYRH010181976.1:0-19999 GCA_963574655.1 Perodicticus potto | reverse complement strand
TAGCTAGGACTACAGGCGCCCGCCACAATGCCTGGCCATTTTTTGGTTGCAGCCGTCATTGTTGTTTGGCGGGCCTGGGCTGGATTCGAACCCGCCAGCTCAGGTGTATGTGGCTGGCGCCTTAGCCCATTGAGCCACAGGCACCGAGCCATATTTATTTATTTTTTGAGACAGAGCTTCAAGCTGTCACCCTGGATAGAGTGCCGTGGCATCACAGCTCACAGCAACCTCCAATTCCTGGGCTCAAGTGAGTCTCCTGCCTCTGCTTCCCAAGTAGCTGGGACTACAGGCACCCGCCACAATGCCCAGCCATTTTTTTTTCTGGTTGCTGCCACCATTGTTGTTTGGCGGGCCCAGGCTTGATTCGAACCTGCCAGCTCAGGTGTACATGGCTGGTGCCTCAGCCCGTTGAGCCACAGGCACCAAGCCCTAATTTTTAAATACTTAGGAAAAAAGCTGTCATTGTATGAGGTCTGACAATTAAGTTTGTGAACTTGACACTGTGCACTTATGATGGTGGCACAGTACAAACAACTCGGTAAGGTTTACAACCTTGGTATATCAGTGTCTCACAGGTGTGTTCATGTTGATGTGTGGTGGTATCTTTCTGAATGGTGTTCATTATTGTTATTGTGTGTTTTTGTGTGTTATACAACAATAGCTCTGATGGCCATTACAGAAAAATAAGTCCAAAATTGCTTTGAAGGGTGGACTAAGCACTGGCATCAGTGCATAGCTTCCCCAGAGGAGTACTTCAAAGGTGACCACGGTGATATTCAACAGTGAGGTAGGTTGCATTTTTGCTAGAATAACTTTGTGAATTTAATTGCTAGACCTTGTATTAAAGCTGAAGTATAGCATCTTCCATTCCCACAATTGACACCAAAACTAAAGACTTTAAAATAAAGGAAAATTTTAGTCTTGTTTTACTCATGAATGTAGATGCAGAAATACTAAGTAAAATATTAGCAAATAAAATACCAAATAGCATTTAAAATAATATAATACATTTAAATTGGGTTTATACTGGGTGTTTGGGATGGTCTAATCTTAGAAAACTGCAAATGTAACTTACCATATTAACATATTGAAAGAGAGAAGCCAACTAATTATCTCAATAGATGCATCTTTGGTAAATTAAAACAGTATCCATGCTAAAATAACTGTTGTAGAATTAGGAAGAATGATAATTTCTTTGATAAGTAAATAGCTTAAAAAAACTAACCAGGTAAAATCCTAGTAGGTGAAATATGAGAAACACTTCCTTTAAAATCAGGAATAAGACTAGGATACTGATCATCATAATTTCTATTGTTTTGGAGGCCCTCGGCTATTCAATAAGACATGAAAATGAGATTAGAGGCCTAAAGATTGGAAAAGAGGTAATAAAACTCACCATTTATAGTTGCTAGGACTGCTGTGTAGGAAACCCAAAAGAACTGTCAGGACTATATGCCAGAGTTTAGTAAAGTTGCTGGATATAAGATTAATATACAAAAATCTGTTTAGCATTACTGACAGCAAACAATTAGAAATGTATTATTATCAGACTATTAAGTGTCTCATAAAAGTGTCAGAGAATATCAAGTAACTACCAAAGATATGCAAGACATCTATGGAGAACATTATAAAATTGTGTTCATGAAGTTAAAGATCCAGATCCAAATAGGCAAATGTACCAAACTTATGGACTGGAAGTTGTAATATCAATCAGTGCCAATTCTTCCCAAATTGTTCTATAGCTTTGATGCAACTTAAAAAAAAAGTTTTTCATAGAAATTGATGAAATCACTAAAATAATTATATGTTAGAGGCCAAGAATAGCAGGATAACAAGAGCAGGAAGGTGGGATATGCTTCACCACATATTGGGACTTAATATGAGCCTATAAAAATTAAGCAAATGTAGTATCGGTATAAGAATAACAAATTGATCAATGGAACAGAACCCCACTAAGATTTGTTCACATAAGGAAATTTGCAATGTGATAGAAGTCACAAGCTGTGATAAAAACAAGGATTGTTCAATAAATGGAACTGTTGAAAAGGTAGAATCAAACTAAGTGCCCAAGAATTCATGAGCAGATTAACAAAATGTGGTATGTGTGTATATAGGTACCATGGAGTACCACTCAGCCACAGAAAGAAACGAATTCATGTCTTTTGCAGCAATTTGGATGGAATTAGAGACCCTTCTCAAGAATGGAAAAACAAACCCCCTATCTACTCTCTAACAACTTGGAACTAACTGATGGGCACACAAGGGCACAGAGGAAGTAAAAATTGTTGGAAATCAAGAAGCAGTGAGAGGAGAGAAGGAGTAAAAATCTACCCAGCAGTTGCTATTATAATGAACACTATTTGGGTGATGGGTATAATTATAGGCCTGACTATAGCAGTATAAAAGCTATGTATGTAACAAAAACATTTGTACTCTCTTAATATAAAAAATAAAAATAAAAATATTTAATTCATTACAAGAAAACCCCAATGGGCTAGATTGGCCTAGCCTGATATCTATGAGCACAGACTCTGAAGCCAGCCTGCCTGGATTGGAATCCTGGTTTGGCGCTTACTATTTATGAGATTTTGAGCAGTTTACTTAATTGCCTTGTGCCTTAATTTCCAGATCTGTGAAATGAGGGTATAATAGAACGAACTTCATAAAGTTGTAATAAGGATTAAATGAATTAATACTTGTAAGGAGATTAGAACATGCCTGGCACTTAGTAAATATTATATAAGTATTTGTTACGTGTATAAAACATTATGTATTTTTCCTAGAAAAGGATATTGATGGGCAAATATAAAAATGTAAAAATGGTTATTAAAAAAAGGAAAAGAAACAGGTTATCCATATGGGAAAAGATAACATTAAGTCCATACTTGACTCCATATGCAACTCCAGAAGAATTAAGGCCTTAAATATCATAAGCAAATCTCTTGGTAGAAAATATAAGTGGATATGTTTAAGACTTAAACAGACAAAAATAAACAATAATATAAAAGATTAATATTAATACATTTTACTATAAAACTTAAGAACATTTGTTTTTTAACAGATTCTTTAATGAAAGCAAAAGCAAATGATACTAGTTACAAACTGAGAAAAGATAGTCACACCATTTGTAACTGACAATGGATTAATGTCAAGAATACGCAAAGAATGTCCATAAAATGGTAAGAAAAATACAGCCTGTGAAACATAAGCAAAAGACATACATAGGAGAGGAAATATAGATGGCCAGTAAACACAAGAAGAGATGTTCAAAGTCTTCAGTTATCAGAGAAATACAACAAGAATTTGTTTTACTCCTGTTCCATTGGCAATTAAAAATCTGACAACATGAAGCTTTGAAGAGATGGTGGAGTCACAGAACCTCTAATCCTAGTAGGCATGTATATTAGTGAAACACTTTAACAAAGACCGTGACCTTATCCCCTAAACTGAACATCCACCTATCTCAAGACCCAGCAATTACACCATTAGGTATATACCCCATGCACGTAAAACAGAAGACTTGAACAAAAGCACTCCTAGCAGCATTTTTCATGTTAGCAAAACTTGAAAACAAGTCAAATGTCCACTAATGGAAAAGTGAATGGAGAATTGTTGTGTCAACAGTGGACTGTTAGAGAGCAGTAAAAATGAATGCGCTATAGCTACAAACAATAATATGAATAATCTTAGCAACATAGTATTTGGTGGAAAAAAGTAAATCTGGAAGAACTACTTACAATATCATGTCCTTTTAATAAAGTTTAAAGTAACTAAAATTTTATAAAAACATACCTTTTAGAAGACGTACATGTAGATGCAATAATACTCATTTTAAAAGGAAGGCACGTGGCTGGGCGCCTGTAGCACAGTGGTTAGGGCGTCGGCCATATGCTCTTGGGCTGGTGGGTTCGAACCCGGCCTCGGCCTGCTAAACAAAAAAATAGCCGGGCATTGTGGCGGGCGCCTGTAGTCCCAGCTACTCGGGAGGCTGAGGCAGGAGAATCGCTTGAGCCCAATAGTTGGAGGTTGCTGTGAGCTGTGATACCACAGCGCCTTACTGAGGGTGACGAAGCAAGACTCTGTCTCAATTAAAAACAAATAAATAAAAGGAAAGTACAAGTTTGATGGACACAGAATTAAGAATGACTACCTTGGTCAGGTAGAGCCAAGAGGATGTGATGAGCTAGGACTGTGAGGAGGCTATTGTCAGGATCCTAGCTTTTGTTTGGATCTGGTGGGTTCGTGGGTACTTATTATATTATTTAAAAGAACTAAATAAAAGTGAGTCGCACATAGACCAATAGCGAGTGTCTATCAAAAACCCAGGACAACTGTCAGCCTAGTGCAGGGCACCTGAGTTCAAACGAAAAGAAAAAGGAAAAGTGTAAACTGGCAACAGTTAGATGAAACTGTATCAAATTTACTTTTTAAAAAATTCTTTTTAATTCTTATTTTATTTTTTTTTTTGAGACACAGTCTTGCTCTATCACCTAGACCGGAGGGCAGAACTGTGATCGTAGCTCACCTCCTGGGCTCAGGTTATCCTCTCACCTCAGCCTTGGAGTAGCAACGACTATGGAAGTGTGCCACCATGCCCAGCTAAGTTTTGTTGTTGTTTTTGAGACAGAGTCTCACTATGTTGCCCCTGGTAAGTGCTGTGGCATCACAACTCACAGTAACCTCAAACTCTTGGGCTCAAGTGATTCTCTTGCCTCTGCCTCCCAAGCAGCTGGGACTACAGGCGCCCCCGACAATGCTGGGCTATTTTTTGTTGCAGTTGTCATTGTTGTTTAGCTGGTCCGGGCTGGGTTCAAATTCGCCACCCTCGGTGTATGTGGCTGGCGCCATAACCACCGAGCTATGGGCGCCGAGCTGCCAGCTAATTTTTAGAGGGTCTTACGTGTTACCCAGGCTGGTCTTGAAGTCCTGGACTCAAGGGATCTTCCCGCTTCTGCCTCCCAGAGTTCTGAGATTACAGGTGTAAGCCACTGCACCTGGCCCAAACTTACTTTCAGCTGAGGTCCATTCAGTTCATTTACCATGTCTGTTATATTCCAAAGCACTTTGTCAGGCAGTAATAATGTTTTGAAATCCACCTGGAGGGAGACGTCAAGTGTTACCTGGTAGGTTAACTTCTCAAACTTACTTACAGATGGCCGGCCTGGAAGGGAGACTCTTGTGGCAGGAACAGTCTAGGACAGTCTTCACCAGTCGGATAAATCAACTGTTTCTTCTGCCCATGTGGCTACTTGCTCAAGACCCAAAGTCCCTAGAGAGAGCACCCGTATGTTCAAGCACAGTCTTACTCTACTTTGGTGCTGAGGTGGGTAGGGCGTTTCTTGCTGGCAGGGTCTCCGGGAGCCTATTTGGCACCTACAGGGAGAGCACAGATGGCTACATTGACTTCACTACCAAGATGGCACAGCATGGCGAGGAGGAAGGACGTGAGGTAGCCCAAACAACAAACACTCATTAGATGTATTGATGTGTTATATTATTAGTGGTGCTAATAGCAGCTAGCACTTGTTATGGGCCTACTATGGGCCAGTCTCTCTTTCTTGACTGTGAGCTGTAAGAGGGCAGGGCCTCTGTCTCATCCGAGGCTGTATTCCTGGCATCTAGACCAGCCCTGGGACATTGTATGTGCTCAGTTAATTTTTCCATGAATGACGGCCTGGATCCCAACGGTGTAGGGAGACAGCTACCATACTGGGGAGAGAGGCTGAGTAAGCTTGCCCTCTTCCTGTCACAACTGTGCTGCCTTCCACAGCCTTTTGTCATGATGTCTGATGATTCTGCTTCCTAAATATCTTTTGTCTACTGATTCTGCTCTTAAACATCTCTTAGGTCTGGTCTCCTCCGCTTCTCCTCATTGTCCTTCCTTTCAGGCTCTATCATTTCTGTCCAGAATTATGTGTGATCTCTTACTAGGCTTCCTAGCTTTTACAATCTAGTTCCTGAATTGCCACCTTACAACTGGCTCGGTGCCTGTAGCTCAGCGGCTAAGGGCACTAGCCACATACACTGGCAGGTTCGAATCCAGCCCAGGCCCGCCAAACAATGACAACTGCAACCATAAAATAGCTGGGCGTTGTGGTGGGCTCCTGTAGTCCCTGCTAATTGGGAGGCTGAGGCAAGAGAATCGCTTAAGCCCAAGAGCTGGGAGATTGCTGTGAGCTGTGATATCATGGCACTATACCGAGGGTGACAAGGTAAGATTCTGCCTCAAAAAAAAAAAAAAGAATAAAACCCACCAAACCGCTTACAACTTCTAGCTTCTATTGAGTAAAGCAGTGGTCTTCTAAAGAAGGTCGGAAAACATACCAGCTGGTCAGCTGTTACAGTTCACCATCCATGTAGAAGGAAAGAGGTCTACAGCACTGTGTTTAGAAGGGGTACGGCTTCTGTAAATGTACTCAGGTAGCCGTTACTAAGCCACAACTGAAGGAGGATATATTTCTTCAGAAGAACCCTTATCGTTTATTGATCACATACTTTGAACTTGGTGTTTGCTTGTACTTTTTATTTTTTTTGAGACAGAGCCTTAAGCTGTCACCCTGGATAGAGTGCCCTGACATCACAGCTCACAGCAACCTCCAATTCCTGGGCTCAAGCGAGTCTCCTGCCTCTGCCTCCCAAGTAGCTGGGACTACAGGTGCCCACCACAACGCCTGGCCATATTTTGGTTGCAGCTGTCATTGTTGTTTGGCGGGCCGGGGCTGGATTCGAACCCGCTAGCTCAGGTGTACGTGGCTGGCGCCTTAGCCCGTTGAGCCACAGGTGCCGAACCTGCTTATACTATTTTAATGAATTCTCACAATATGTTTTTGAGGCAGGCAGTTCTGGTTCCATTTTACAAATGAGTACACTAAGCCTCAGAGAAGTTAGGAAGGTACCTAAGGTCACACAGCAATTGAATAGTGGTGTTAGAATCTCCTGCTCCCGTCCCACCCCTGATCTTTCTGGCTCCAAAATGCCATTTGAGGATACATTTGAAGGAAAGGAGCCAACTGGACATGGAAAAGAAAGATGGGGAGAGACCTTCAAATAATAGGGGAACCCTATCAGTCGGGAAGAGGAGAAGGCTTCTGCCTTGCCTGAGCAGTTCAGTGAATGACCTATGATTTCTTCACTTTTTCTTTTCCAGCTCTTTCTTTGCTGTTTGTTTCTGGGCCACTCAATTCCAGTCTGCACTTCCACTAGATCAGTGGTTCTCACCCCTGCTTATGCTGCGGCCCTCTAATACAGGGTTGCGCCCCCCAGGTTGAGAACTGCTGTACTGGATGGAGGGAGAGTGAGGAAGGTGTGGGAGAAGCGTGAAGCTGTGGCTGGAAAAACACATTTAATTAATTAAGACCAGTTAACAAGTTTAGCTCTGAGTAGAGTAGAGCCACTGCAGGGACGGTTGCTGGGCGTTGGGGTTGGGAGCCCCTAATCCACGCTGTGCTGTAAGCTGAGGTCCCAGAGGAGGCTCCTCCGCGCCTTGTTATCTGTGCAATGTGGGGCTCAGTCCTTCTCTGAATCCACAGTGAGTCTGTGAGAAATGAGCACAGAGAACTGCTAGAATTTTCCTACAAATGTGCATCTCAGTTTTACTTCCAAGAGCAAAACATTTTGGAGGAACAAAGTTTGACTCTTACAGTTTTTTAGTAAAAATGATTATAAACTGCCTGGGGATGGGGCTTGGAACAGGGAGTGACTGCAAATGGCCCTGAGGGATGTTTTTGGGGTGATAGAAATGTTCTAAAATCGGATTGTGGTGATAGCTGCCCAACTCTGTAAATTTATTAAAAACCATTGGATTCTACATAAATTCTATCTCAAGAAAGAAGTTAAAGATGATAATAAGTGCGGGAAAAATATACCCCCAAGCACAGTGGCTGCCTTATAGATAACTCTCTGTGGAGGAGGTAGTGCTGAACAAACCGGGCCCTGTGTTTAGAGAGCTGTTAAACTAGCCTGGTGAGGAGAGCGGAAGGAATAAAATTGTGCTGTGACAGGAAAGCAGTGGATTTAAATGGGACCAAAGAAGGGAAAATCAGAATCAGGGGGAGGGGATTTAGGAGGACTTGCTGAGAGCCAAACGAAGATGAGAATTGAGGCAGAAAAAGGAAGGCAGTGCAGCCCACACACGGTTCTTTTGAGAAATGTGGGGGGATAAGTGGAGTGGGGGGAGGTAGACGCTATGGACAAGGCGGGGCCTCTTTTTAGGCCCCCAGGATGGATCCAGAGTGGCTGTGGGGAGGGGAGGCTGCCTGCTACCATGGTCACTCAGCCGTGTGGTTATGGTAAATGCCTGCAAGGCTTCATAACTGGCAAGTCAGGGACCAAACCAGGTTTGGTATTCCAGAAATGTGACTCTGATGTTTGACCCTCAACCACAACCCCAAGTGTCCTGCCTTACTGAGAAGGAAACAAGTTCCGAGAGGCGAGGCGGAGTGAGCTCCCCAGAGTCACACAGCAGGAAGTGGTGGGGCTGAGGTTCGAATTCAGACGTTCTGGTGCCCAGGCTTGAGGCTGATTGCATACGTCTCTCTCTTCCACTGCTAAGGGCATGAGCTTCCTGCTTCAGCCTCCTAGGAGTCTGCCTGCTGGGGGAGGGGCTGAGGGATAGAGGGAGGCCTAGGGCGATGTCATGCTTTCAGCTGCAGCCATGTGGTTGGGGAAGGGACAAGTCCCTCTCAACCTCACTCTATAAAGAAGATCATTGAAAAATTCTCCTTTTGAGGCTCCGTCCTCAGATACCTGCTCAGCATCTCCAAAGGCTGCCAGCTGTTCATGCACAGGGGGGAGCACTTTGCTATGTTTACCCCAGGAGAAGAGGACAAGGGCAAAGGCTTTGAACTCCCCCCTTCACCTCCGGCCTTTCTGTCTTACACTTTGCTTTAAGAGTTCTCATTCTCTTACATGAGGTGATAACGCACACAGAATTCTTACTAGAGCCAACGTTCTATCATGACTCAATGTCCAAATCTATCCCTGAGCTGTCGAGGGTCCCAAACCGGTATATGTGTGTTCCATGCAGTGCTCCCCTCTCTCCAGAGTGATGGTGAGAGGCAAACTCCGGACGGTGGTGAGGAAATCTACTATCATCCCGGACGCATTAAGAGCGAGCCTGCACAGAGGGAAGGGAGCCCAGTCCTTAGAGACGGGGTGAGGCTCGCCTCCTTCCCTTCCCCTCCTGCGGTAACCAATTTGGCTCTGGGTAGGGCTTGTCTGTGGGCACCACTTGTCTCACCACAGGTGGCAGTCTTTGTGCCTCTGGTAATCCTGTGACTCTTGCCTCCTCCACTCCTTGGTCAGCTGCCCACTTCCAAGGCACACCCTGGACTCTGCCTTTATTCTCAGAGCCACTTCTCTTCTGAAACCTTCCCCTCCAGCGCTTCACTCTCTGACAACAGCCTCAGTTGTCACCCTGAGTGTACCTGCGTGGCTGAGTCCTGCTGCAGAACAATCATGTGTCCTATAGCTCAGCCTCTGGTCCAGTCTCAGCATTCAGTGCCAGCCAGCAGCCACATAAAGACCAGCCACCTCTTTACTCTTTTCTTCAAGCCCTTCACTTCTCCACGGGTCCCTCTAACATCTACTTTAGTGAGCAAATTGCTCTGGGTTGGTGCTTCAGGAACTTGTCACATGGGTTTATAATGATTTATTTGTGTATTTGTTTTCCCAACTTGACTATGTCCTCCTTTTTTTTTTTTTTTATTTTGTAGCAACAGAGTCTCACTTTATGGCCCTCGGTTGAGTGCCGTGGCGTCACACAGCTCACAGCAACCTCCAACTCCTGGGCTTAGGTGATACTCTTGCCTCAGCCTCTTGAGTAGCTGGGACTTCAGGCGCCCGCCACAGTACCTGGCTATTTTTCTGGGTTTTTTTTTGAGACAGAGCCTCAAGCTGTCACCCTGGATAGAGTGCTGTGGCATCACAGCTCACAGCAACCTCCAATTCCCGGGCTCAAACGAGTCTTCTGCCTCTGCCTCCCAAGTAGCTGGGACTAGAGGCGCCCACCACAACGCCCGGCCACTTTTTGGTTGCAGCCGTCATTGTTGTTTGGCGGGCCCAGGCTGGATTCGAACCCGCCAGCTCAGGTGTACGTGGCTGGCGCCTTAGCCCGTTGAGCCACAGGCGCTGAGCCTGGTTTTTTTTTTTGCAGTTTGACCGAGGCCAGGTTTGAACCTGCCACCTTTGGTATATGGGGCTGGCACCCTACTCCATGAGCCACAGGCGCTGCCCCTATGTCCTTCTTTGGGTCAGAATCTGTCTCTCACTCATCTTTGTGTCCCTGGGGCCTGGCTGTTGCTGAGTGATGCATCAGAGTGGCAGAGGCTGGCTCGGGGAGACAGCCCACACACTTGTTCCTGTGAGCCTGGAACCCAAAGGGCCCTCCTGGGATCTCTCCACTGCTGGGCAGGCATTAAAACAAGAGGGGACTAATAACGGCTCTCTGTATTCTGAAATCCTATGTTGGGAGATGAAATGCAAAACTTGAGGCTATTCAGTGCTTTACCATGAGGTTTCCATGGAGACTGTGGCTGAGGCCTGTATGGGGGCAGCTGCGCCTGCCGCAGCCAGGCCCAAGGCCCACCTGTGTAGATGGGCAGGGTGCCCTCTTCCCAGGCAGGGCGAGGAGGTTTCCAAGTCTCTTCTCTCCTACTTCACACACTGAACAGCAGTCCAGCTATGAATTTCCCTGCAGAGTTGAGGGCTTGGGAAGGGCAGGCAGCAGAGCCTCACCATGAAGGACTGGACCACAGCCACCTACCTCGTCTCCATAGCCCACCTCTAAGTGCCGCCATCCACAGTCACCGGACCTGGGTGGAGCAGGCACCTTTCAGCCTTTTTCTTCTGGCAGGGGAGTCGCAGGAAACTATGTCAAGACAAGTTTTGCACATTTCTCACCTCTATTCTACCCCTCCAGGATAGAACCGGGCTCTGTGGTCAAGAATTTGCTCTTCTAGACAATGAGAGGGTCACGCTCACTATTAGGAAGTTCCACACATACTGCGTTTCTGGGTCCGCCAGCCCCACCCCCTTCTCACCACTCCCCTCTCTCTTTCCGTCTCTTCACCCCCTTCCTCTCCATCTTCCTCCTCACATCCCTGTCCTGCTCTCCTTACTCCCGTCCATGTCCCCTCCCCAAGCCCTCTCCGGCCTACCTGTCCCCACGGGTCTCCTGGTGGCCCCGCCGTTAAGTGCTGCCCACTGGCCTCTTGATCTCCATGGAGCAGGCTCCTGTGAGTCTCCCTGATTTTGCCCCAGTCCGACCTTGAAGTAGATAGACCGGGCTGCACACAGCATTTGTCCCCCAAATGACGAAGCCCACGCCTCTGGTCTGTTCTTTCCACTGTGCCTCTTTCTCTCGCCGTCTGGACGCACCCAAGGAGGCCTTTTTCCCATAATTTCCACCACACACGGCCCACTTCTGCATCCTCCTGGACTTCACTTCACTTTTCCTGCCTTTCTGTCCCAGCTCTGACTCTGAGCAGCCTGGCTGCACCTTTCCCTCTTGAAGGCTCTGTGGTTTGGTGGACCACCCAGGACTTTCCTGAGTCAGCTCCCTTGGATGGTGTTCAGAGTCTACGCAGGCCCGAGCCAGAGGCTTTCCTCAGCTCTCGGCCTGCCCACGAAGACGGCGTCTCCTCCTCACTCCACATCGTGTACAACAGTGTTTTGGACGCTGGGAGAATTTCCAGACGCTTTCTGAGGTATTGTCTTTGCTATCTCATCCCCCAAACAGCCCATTCTTTTCTCTTTTCTTTTCCCTCACCACTATGCTAACTAGGAGATTTCATTCCTTTTGCTTGTGGTTTTCAGCAGGATTTTTTTTCTAGAGGACCGTACCCTGGGAACCTGCCCATTCCAGTCCATGGAGCCCTCCTGCTCAACACCACGGCTTGGAGCAAGGACTTCCCACCTGCCGGGGCATCATTAAAAACCACTGCTTTCTCCGTGGAAGTTATTATGGCCGAATACCTCCTCCACCTCTTTCTTTTTCTCATGTTAGGATATATTTACTCAGGCCAGAGTGGTTTCTTTTTGTCCTTATCTCTTGCTTGATTTTTTGGTTTTATATGTTAGTTGTCAAAATAACTAACTAATAATGAATTAGTTCATTAGCATCCTTAGCTGATAGCCAAATAGGTTCTTTTTTTAAAAAGTGTCATTACAGACGCATAGATTTAAATATATCTGACCCGTTTCAATCTACCGTCATTACTAGCCTTATCCTACTCGTACCGACCTGTCTCTGGCCGCTGGGAGCCTCTTCACACTGGCTCCTGGGTCCTCTGGCCCGGCCTTGTTGTCTCTGATCACTTCCTCACTGTCCATTCTCCAGTCTGTATCATTTTCAGAGGCCAGCGATGGTTGGAGAGGGTTTAAATGTGTTCCTTTCGACATCCTTTTCACCATGGCAGGGAGAAGGGATAGGGAAGATGGGAGGCAAATTTCTTGCCTATTTCAGGCTTATTCAGGAGGTTTGAGCTACGTTCCGTTAGGTTAGTGAAGGGGTAGGGCTGCAGTGGGAAGGCCAACCCACAAGGTGGTGAGAAGGACTCTCCCCAAGAAGGGCGAAGGGTTTGGCTTGAGGGTTCCCGTGGCAGAGAGCAAGCCGGGCTCCCCTGCAGAGTCTGTGATCTGCCAGACCTCTGCTGCGTGATCTGTGGATGTCAGAGGCCACTTGTGGTGAGCTGTAGACTCGGGCTCCTCAAGGGGAGCTGGACAGAAACGGAGCTGCCCGTGGGCTATCTCAATTTGCTTTATGGAATGAAACAATTGTTGGCAATCCAGACAGCAGGTCCAGCCTGGACAACAGGTAACTTAGAAACCCTCCCGTGATGGAAGGCTAGAGACCCTTGTACAAGTTCTACTCTCTAATCTTGCATAGCCCTTGGAAGGAGGAGGCTGGGTTTGACCTCACCCTTGAAAGTGGGACTCAGAACAGATTTAATTTAGTTTAAGGGAAGTCATGAGGCAGTTTTTGCAGTTGAGGATGGTTGTCTGTGTCCAGGTCCCCAATTTTGAGACACATTCTTTGACTTAGGACATTTTGTTCCCTAGTTCTAAGTCTCTGGGGAAGAGGTAGCTTTCCTATCTTCAGATGTGAGGAATAGGAAGGGAAGAACCAGTTCTTTAAAACTCTTCATATGGCCAGCTGAGTCAACTCATGCCTGTAATCCCAGAACTTTGGGAGGCCAAGCTGGGAAAATTGCTTGAGGTCAGGAATTCCAGGCCATCTTGGGCAATATAGTGTTACCCTGCCTCTAAAATAAATAAATAAATAAAAATAAGCTAAGAAAAATGAAAACAAAACCACCAAATCCCTCTGTAAATGCCAGCAATTATGACTTCCCTTTGTCCCATTGTCCCAAGAACTCCAGCCACACTCCTGCTTCTCCCTTTAGCCCCACTCGTCGCCCCTTCTCTATCACACACCTTATTGTGCGCCGTTGACTTAGTGATTTGCAGATGGAGTTTGCCATGTGCCCTCTCACCTCTGAGCATGGAGTTTGTCGGTGAGGATTAGGTTTAGCTACACATTCAAACAACAACAAAAACAAATGAATAACTGAAATATGACATCGATTTCTTTGGTACATGAAAGAAATTAGAAAGAGGGGGAGTGTTCTAACAGATATCGCACCAACAAAGCTGTCAGGACCCGAGTTCCTTTCATTTTTCTGCTCCCCCACTTTTAGTCGCTGGCCTCCATCTCAATTGGCTTTATGGAACAAAATGGCTGCTGGCACTCCAGATATCAGGTCCATGTTCCAGGCAGGAGGGTGGAGGAACTAGGCTGTATCTTCTACTTGAGTCAAAACTCCTTCTAGGCAACCCTATAAACTTGTACTTATATCTCATTATTCATTACTAGCTACAAAGGAATAGCTGAAAATATGGTCTTTTAGCTAGAAACATTGTCTACCAGCATAAATGATGTTCTAATTGTAAGGAAGAAGAGATGAATGGCTATGGGCAGGAGTTAGTGATCTCTGTAATCTCTTTGTTTAACTTGCTTGCTCTTGGCTTAGCTATGGCTTCTTTTAGGAGACAGGCCTCTTCTCTAGGAGTCTAGACCTAGACTTCCTCAATATCATGCTGTTTTGCACCTGCTGGTTCACCTGTCTGCCCCCTGGAACAGTGAGCTCTTGGAAGGCAGGGGCTGAGTGCTCAATAAAGGCTTATGGAGTGAACGTTTGAAGGAGGCTGGCGCAGAGTTCATCCTACAGTGATTCCCATTAATCCTCCCTGTTCAGGATGCTGTGACAACCTACAAGTGATCTTGCTCTTTGTTCACCTCTATGGCATTACCACAAATGTATACCTAAACCTCTTTTGAAAGAAAAAGTATCTCTTCTCGGGCGGTGGCTGTAGCTCAAAGCAGTAGGGTGCCAGCCCCATATACCGGAGTTGGTGGGTTCAAACCTGGCCCCCGCTAAAAACTGCAAAAAAGGGCGGTGCCTGTTGCTCAGTGAGTAGGGCGCCCCATATACCAATGGTGGCAGGTTCAAATCCGGCCCCGGCCACACTGCAACAAAAAAAATAGCTGGGTGTTATGGCAGGATCCTGTAGTCCCAGCTACTTGGGAGATTGAGGCAGGAGAATCGCCTAAGCCCAGGAGTTGGAGGTTGCTGTGAGCTGTGTGATGCCACGCGGCACTCTACTGAGGGCGATAAAGTCAGACTCTGTCTCTACAAAAAAAAAAAAAAGAAAAAGTATCTCTTCTCAAACCACTAGGGATGGCACATCATTGGTACCTTTGGAGTATGAATGGCATTTACAGGCTAGGTGAGGTGGCTCATACCTGTCATCTTAGCACTCTGGGAGACTGAGGCAGGTGGATTGCCTGAGCTCATGAGTTCGAGACCAGCCTGAGCCAGAGTGAGACTTCATCTCTAAAAATAGCTGGGCATTTTGGTGGGTGTCTGTAGTCCCAGCTGCTTGGGAGACTGAGGCAAGAGAATTGCTTGAGACCAAGAGTTTGAGGTTGCTGTGAGCTGTGATGCCACGGCACTCTACTGGGGGCAGCAAAGTGAGACTCTGTCTCAAAAAAAAAAAAAAAAGAATGGCATATACAAACAGCATCTGAGCCTATCTGAATGTGGGTTATAGTGTAATAAAATGAAAAATAATTTATAAGTGGCAGGGAATTTGAACTGAGGCATAATTCCATTTTGTGCTGAAAGCTAAGCTGTTCTGCATAATTTGTCACCCAGCCAGGGCTCTCTGACATACTTAAGCCAAGGGCTCTTACCCTCTTCCCATATCTGACTGGCTCCTCCTTATTTAATTCTAGGTAGTATGGCTCCTAATATCCCCAGTAAATATGTTTACTATCACTTGGCTGAGCCAGCTGGGCTGTGCTGTTTGTAAAGAGCTGATCTGGGATGAAAAATCCTGGCCATACTATCCCAGAAACTTGCTCTCAGAAAGATCTTATCAGTAGTTTATAGATATCTATCACCATATATTACTGTATATCAACCCATTCCGAAATGTAGCAACTTAAAATAACAATTTATTATTTCCCATGGACTCTGTGGTTTGACTGGGCTTAGTGGGGGCAGTTCTTGCACTCCTTGTATATGGCTTAGGTCGCTCATGTGGTTGCCTTCGTCTGGGATCCTGCTTGTGGTTGTAAAATCCAAAATAGCCTCCCACCATATGGGGCCTCTCTCCACACAGCCTCGCATCCTTCAGTAGCCTAACTTGAGCTTTCTTTAGCATGGCAGCTAGCTTCCAAGGGGGAGACTTTCTAAAAGAGAAAGCCCCAATTTCTAAGGGCTTATCAGGTCTATGCTTGCTAATATCCCATCTGCCAAAACAAGTGATAAGGACACTCTAGGTATCAGTGAGGGAGGGGAATGCACAGGTCATGAATACTGGGAGGCGTAGTTCCTTGGACACCAATTTAACAGTCCACACACATGGCCTCTGAGGAGAGTGGTGCAGTGGAAGAGCAGACTGGGGCGAGCTGTGTTCCTCTTGGTATAAGTTCCGTGACTTACTCTTTGAGCCCCAGAGGCAGAACCATAGGGTGAAGGTTACAGGGAAGCAGATTAGAGTTTAACAGGAGCTGCCCAAAAGTGAGACACCTGCTTTGTGACATAGTGAGAGTGTAGTTCCTTGAACACATCATGGGAAGTGTTCTTGGTGAGGATGTGTAAGGAATTCTTGACTGAGTTGGAAGCTAGAACACATAATGAATAAGTTTCCTTTCAACTCTGAGTCTATTTAAAGCTCTTCTTAGCAGGCCAAGAACATTTGTCTCACAGATAGCAAATTCACATCAGGGTTCTTATAAGGTGGGGCAGAGAATGTAATCTTCTAGGTGGAAAATATCAGCGGCTGAATGTTTAGGGACTCAGCCACTGTAGACTAGGAACATTCTTGGTGCTCTCACTGATTGACAGCTGCAATGAGGGGTGTGGGGGTGGAACTTCCTGCCCTGGAGAGCCTGAGGGAGACAACGGGAAGGCCTGACAGACCTTGGACAGGAGTATCCAAATTACCTTCCCAGAAGCACTTCAGCTCCACACAGAGGGGGATGCACAGGTCATGAATAGTTATGACCAGAGGCTGCCCAGGCGAGGGGCCAGGGAGAGGCCACTGACCTCACTCAACCAGGGCAGTACACTTTCATCCTCTCGCAGACTAAGTTTCCTGTACAATTTTTGTTTGAAGAAAGGGTTTTACAAATTAAAAGCTTGAAACCCTCCCAGAGAAATTCCATCCATGAGACACATTAAGTCAGCCGAGTATTGCACTGGATGTAGGGACCAGGGGTTGAGGGAGGTGCGGAGGGAACCAGCCCCACAAGCCTTTGGCACGGAGGGAGGGCAGTTGAGGTGAGGGGAGTGAGGCAGGGTCCAGAGTCAGCTCCAGCACCAAGGCACCAGCCTGCAGTCTCAGGGTGCTTCGCCCTTCTTATCCAGGGGTGGCCCTCCGGGTTTATTTCTGAGACAGTGTCTTGCCCTGTTACCTGGGCTGGAGTGCAGTGGCATTGTTCACTGCACCCTCAAATTCCTGGGCTCAGGTGATATTCCCCCCTCAGTCTCTGAGTAGCTGAGACTATAGCCATGCACCCCCCTCCCCATAACGTACAATTTTTTTTTTTGTGCGGACAGGGTCTTACTATCCTCTTACCCTAGCCCCCTAAGTGTTATTCCAGGAGTGAGGCACCATGCCTAGCACCCCAGGTCCATTTCCAGGTGGTAAGAAGCCTGCAGATGACAGAGGCAGGGCCGGGGATGCTAGGATGATCACTCTCCTGGACTCCTGAGGAACAGTAAGGGCGCCAGTCCTGCGCCAGATCTGAACGCTTTCCCTACAGCTCCCAGAAGTCCCCTCTCTGGGAGAGTCTGGGAGCCCAGGTCTATGTTTTCCAAAGTGTCTGGCTTTTCCTTGGCCTGGAATGTTGGCAGTGTGATGAAGGGGGGCCCACTTCTCATCTCAGCTTCAGGTGAGTGTTCTTAGGGCAGCAGGTCCAAACACAGCCCCTTTCTACCTCGAGAGAACAGAGTGAGGCAGGCAAGGTGGTCAGGATGGAATGTTTCAGACAAAGCCAGAGCCTCCTGGAGTGAGAAGCAGGCCACTGAGCCTGTCCTCAGCACCTCCCACCTCCTATTCCAGGACAAACCCCTCTTCCACAGTGGTTTTCTATTGCCATGTATCTGGTTACCACCAGTTTAACACCTCAAAACAACACATACTATCCTATTGCAGGTTTTCGTGGCTCAGAAGTCTGAGCAGTTTGCTTGTATCCATTGCTCAGGGGTATCCAGGCTGCCTTCCAGGTGTGAGCTGGCTTGCATTCCCCGCTGGAGGCTAACCTGGGGAAGAACCCACTTCTAAGCTCACTCAGGCAACTGTACTATGGGGCTCCTGCTTTTTGCTGGCTTTGACTGAAGTTCACCTTCAGGTCCTAGGCCGCCAGTTCCCTACCATGTGTCCCTTCTCAACATGGCCACCAACTTCATCAAGTCTGCGAGGACAGGAGAGTCTCTCACCTCAAGGGGACCCGTTCCCTAAAAAAAAAAAAAAAAAGAAACATATACAAGCTGATAGTTCAGTGGTTGGAACATAGTGGGAAGCTATTCAAGAACAGAAAGAATGCTAAGTTCATTATATCACTCCCAAATCCAAATGATTATGTTATTGCACTATGAATTATTAAAAATGTCTTCTTTTTAAAAAAAAAAAAAAAAGAGCTGCTATCTGATTAAGTCAGGCCCACCCAAGATCACGTTTAGTGATCCCCCAATTTTGACAGACCCTCAAGCTGTCGCCCTGGATAGAGTGCCGTGGCATCACAGCTCATAGCAACCTCCAATTCCTGGACTCAAGTGAGTCTCTTGCCTCTGCCTCCCAAGCAGCTGGGACTACAGGCGCCCGCCACAACACCCGGCCATTTTTTGGTTGCAGCCGTCATTGTTGTTTGGCAGGCCTGGGCTGGATTCGAACCCGCCAGCTCAGGCGTACGTGGCTGGTGCCTTAGCCCGCTGAGCCACAGGCGCTGAGCCAGTGATCCCAAAATAACATGAAGACCCCTTTGAAAGGTGTGAGCCAGGGGTCCTCAAACTACGGCCCGGGGGCCACATGTGTTGGTGTGAATTGTATTTGTTCCCATTTTGTTTTTTACTTCAAAATAAGATATGTGCAGTGTGCATAGGAATTTGTTCATAGTTTTTTTTTTTTTTAAACTATAGTCCGGCTCTCCAACGGTCTGAGGGACAGAGAATTGGCCCCCTGTTTAAAAAGTTTGAGGATGCCTGGTGTAAGCAGCCCAGCTAGGAGATTGTCTCGCTCCCAGGCCTCCCTCAAGACCTGGTGTCTGCTTCTCTAAGCCTGGTGCTCGGTCTCCTACAAGGTCCATCTTGCTGGGAAGATGTCTTAATTCCAAACCAGATGACTGGTGAATGCCTGTCTCCAAACTGCCTTGGCACTACAGCAGAATTTTTCTTTAAATGTGGAGCGCACCCAGCACTCTCCAACAAGGACACATCAGTAGCTTTGAACCTGATCACAACAAACAGTTGAGACATCTCTTGCATGACGTGCACAGATGTCAGGAGCCCTGTCCTGGTTTTCCAGTGCAGCTATCGCCACGTGATCTGTTTAGACTGTTTCCACCTGTATTTTGTGACAAGACTCAACGACCGGCGGTTCGTCCATGACCCTCAGCTTGGCTGCACCTTGCCTTGTGTAGAGGCTTAGACGTCGGCCATGCTGAAGTTTGAAAGGACCTTGCAAAGGATAAATCCACAGGGAGTATAAGGCAGCAGCATGCTAGTGTCTCGGTTCTTAGCTCTGCCCGCTCCCACCACAAGCCAGCACCTGTGTAACTCAGCTGGTTGTTCCAACTCCTTGATTAAAGAGCTTCATCACTTCAGGATTCTGGGAGAAGAGCAGTACAGGATTCTGGGAGAAGAGGAGTGTGTGCTGCAGATGGGGGGCGTGCTGTGCTCCCGGCCTGGCTGCGGAGCAGGGCTGCTGTCTGAGACAGGCCAGAGGACAGTCACCTGTGAGAGGGACAGCGATCTGGGCTGTGGAGCTGTTCCTATATGTCCTGTCCTGGGGCTCACAAAACCCTGGGGAGAGCAAAGGAGCAGGGGACGTGGATGCTGGAAAATCATGAGATAGCGTCACATCTGGATGGAAAGAAGCACCTCTGGCTTGATCATTGTGGCTGTGTTAGAAGGAAAGCTCAAGGAAGATCTGCTATCCTTAGAAATTACGGAGATCAAATGGCGCTTCCCTGCCTTCCTCATCCCAGTGTACTGATTGTATGTAGCCCCAGCAGGCGGCCAATTCCGGAAGCAGAATGCTAGCAAATGTCTTCTTTCAAAATGAGTCTTTATGGCTCAACGGGCTAAAGCGCCAGCCATGTACACTTGAGCTGGTGGGTTCGAATCCAGCCTGGGCCCACCAAACAACAGTGGTGGCTGCAACCAAAAAATGGCCAGGCGTTGTGGCGGGCGCCTGTAGTCCCAGCTACTTG
>CAUYRH010181974.1:0-22202 GCA_963574655.1 Perodicticus potto | reverse complement strand
TTTTGAGACAGAGCCTCAAGCTGTCACCCTGGATAGAGTGCTGTGGCATCACAGCTCACAGCAACCTCCAATTCCTGGGCTCAAGCGAGTCTCCTGCCTCCGCCTCCCAAGTAGCTGGGACTACAGGCTCCCACCACAACGCCCAGCCATTTTTTGGTTGCAGCCGTCATTGTTGTTTGGTGGGCCCAGGCTGGATTTGAACCCACCAGCTCAGGTGTACGTGGCTGGTGCCTTAGCCCACTGAGCCACAGGTGCTGAGCCAGTTGTTTAATTTTTATTAGACACCGATGTCTTATTCCTTCCAAATAAAATGTTGGTTTTGTTTCCTCATGCTGTCCACCCCTCCAACACATGACTCACAGGAATTGATCCTGTATCACGCTCCTAGGGCATATTTCTGTGATTTTGGAAAACACATCTTTGATCTTATAAAAAAAATCTAGAAATAAAGAATCCTTCTTTTTCTGAGGATGATATTTGGCCTAAATGTGAAACCTAGAAAGACTCGAAGAAATAAACATGTTCTATGTTGAAGTGATACATAGAAGACAATAGAAACAATATGTAAGATGTCAAGTCAGAGGATGTTTAGACCTGTCCAACTTCTGGGCTTCCTATTATATGAAGAATACAGAATATGAAGAATATAGATCCTTGCTTTATAAGCAAGTTTGAATCCAGTTTTCTTTTTATTTGCTGCCTGGATCATCTCAACTGCTAACTGTTATCCCATGGCCACTCAGTTTTATCACTTCTTTTACAGAGATTAGAACAGAGATTGACAGTAAGAAAGTTAGAAAAATGGAAAGTGTTCAGTTAATTAAGAATACATGGTAGCAGCAAAGGAACGGAAGACCACCTCCTACATGATTTTCTGTAATGCATGCTTTTTTTTTAGTGCAAAATACTGAAAAGTCAACCTTGCATTTCAAACAGGTTGCTCTTGGAAGTAATATCAAAGCAGAAGTATTGCTCTAAGCCTTTACCTAGGATTTCTATAATTAAATGGAATTTTAAAAAAATCACCTAAAACTAATCTAATAACCTCATTTGCATACATCTAAATTTGCATGTGTTAAAATTTAAATGTAGATTTTAAACTTTTACACCTTCTTAGAGATTAGCACAATGTCTAATTTACAGAACAAAATCACTTATTCGAATTTCTTAAAATAAAGTTACCTACATAGTTAATTGATCAAATTACCAAAAATGTTGAAAGAACACATGTATCCTTTTTTCATCCTGACAGTATTAGATTTCATATCAAAAATTTTCATGGAAAAAAAGAATATTAAAATACTAACTTAGATAAAACAGATGTAGAATACTCTGGAAAAATACCTCTGTTTTAAGATTCATATGGCTTACATTAACTCTACCTTTCTTAAAATGTTCAGAGATTCCCTATGAACTCTGTGGCAGACATTATAGATTGGTTTGCCAATATTTACTCAAAACCCCTTCACGTAAGATAAATATGAGAACACTAAATGCTCATTTCCTAAATGAAATTGGGTCCCTTGTGAAACAGCATTAAACCCTAACAAAAATACATATAAAGTAGTTCCTGTTTGGGTCTTTTGAGAGTATTAAATATCCAGGACCTTGCCCATTCACCTTTCCCTTTTTTTCTACACCTTCTATCTATTTGGAATACAGACTGAACACCTTCCCTCAAAACAAAAGACTTTTAGATGGATTCTTTTTTCTTTTTTTAGTACAAGGTGCATTTTTCATTGCAAATTTATTGGTTTTTTGCTTTAAAAATTTACACAGAGATTTATGGCTATATTGTACTTGAATCACAAAAATTTACTTCCAGAAATATATAATCAAAAGAACTTCATCCTTTCTCAAGGTAGAATGCTTCCTACAGGCTTGCTTCCATGCTGTCTCAAAACATATAATAATGAAGACAAAAAATCAATTTTATAGTAGAATCAGGATTGGAGGACATAGGTCATTATGATGTCCTAATGGAGTTTTTGTCTGAATCCCAGAATAAAACTTATCTAGTCATTACTTATTCTACTAGTCAAGGACAAGCTTCTTCATACAACAGTAGTCTAGGTAGGTAAGAGAGAAGCAATGATGGAAACAATAAAAATTTATTTTCCCAAAGAACAGATTTGTTCCCAAAAGGAAGTAGGCAGGCCTACACTACACATACTTAGTTATAAGTACACATACTAAGTTATAATCAGTTATATACTTTGATTCTACCAATCTCTAGATCTAGCTTCTGCTCTTTGTTAAGTAAACACACCATCCAGTGTCTCTATTTAAGTTTCTATAGCACATATTATTTGTGCTATTCAATTGTCTATATCATATTTTAATGAATTTTCCATTTTTCCTTCATCTTTGTTTTATATATTTAAGGACATCAAAATTTTATTTGTGATGTAAATGCATTTTTTTGTTTGTCATTTGTCTTTTGAATATATTTTGTTGCATATTTTTATATTTATAGTTATATTCTGATGTGAGCTATTTATGCTTATTTTAAAATATTTTCAATCAATCTAGAAAAAAAGTGTTAAGTTACATCTTTAATTACAGTATCAAAATTGTCTCATAAAAACTTCTTAGGGATAAGTCCTCTGTGCATTCAAATGTGTTGTAAAGAATGAATAAAGCAAAGGGTACTTTTTTTTCAGGGACCAGTGTCTCATGAAAAGTCATCTTAAGTCCTTTTGGTGATAGCAAGAAACATGAGAATTTTTTTTTTATTAAATCATAACTGTGTACATTAATGCAATCATGAGGTACATATTATCATGAGATGCTTGTTTCATATATAATCTGGAATAGTTTCATCAAACTGGTTAACATAGCCTTCATTGCATTTTCTTAGTTATCATGTTCAGACATTTATATTCTGCATTTAGTAAGTTTCACCTGTACCCTTCTAAGATGCACCATAGGTGTGATCCCACCAATTACCCTCCCTCCACCCATCCTTCCCCCTCTCCATGAGAATTTTTTAAGCTAGAGTCTGATGTTCACAGACAGAAGAAGACTTAACAGAAGAAAGAATTCTGTTAATTTTTTAAATATCTTCAAAACTGTTTAAGTGCTTATATTTCATGAAAAAAGTCTCCAGTATTTTCTTATGATCAATTATATGTATATAATTAGTTCATGGAGTTTACCTTGAGAAAGCATATAAGAGTGTGTTAGTGTATCATCATCAATTTCTACGGGATCAGTAATAATTCAGGAATGAAGCTGTTGAATTATGAAAAACGGACACCTGTACAGAGGAAACTCACGATGCCAGAAGACAGAAAAGTCAAATAAGGCCTGACGGGGCTGAGTACCAATTTCAGGTCAGGACACTCTTTTTGCATCTTTGGTTGTTATCATTAAGTAAGTATTATTCAGGGATTCAGTTTCTTGGTTCATTTATCATCATCATCTGAAGCAGATTATAGCTAATGATGGGTAAATATGCAACAGTGATTTGGATTTGTGAGGATGTTTATTTGTCTGTTGAACATGAAGTTTTGTTAATACAGTCATTTTTCAACCTCCCCCAAGTTGTAGTGATTTATATCCATGTATATTTAAAAAGTGGAAATTAATTTTATGCCATCAATTTTCTTTTCCATAGAGTAATTTAGGATGCAAGGATGTTAGCATAAAATGCAAGAATAAAATTAACTCCCAGCAAAGTAATTTAGACATTCACTTGGACTTTATTTTTCTATAAAGGCAGAAATTTTCAAGTGTACACAAATTCTTCATTTTCCATTACAATTATTATAAACATCCAAATGTTGCATTTACTTCCAACCCATATAAATCTGTCTATAAAATGTATATTATAAATATCTTTTCATCTTTTATTACTCATTTTGATAGACATTCTTTGAGAGACAGCCTTGTCACTAATGAAATTTGTATAGCCCCATACTATTTAGTATGGTAAGCTTTTTAAAAGCCTTGAAACATTATTGGTTCAAAATAGCACCATTCTACTTTCACCGTGACACTAACTATTCTCTATTCACAAATATACAAATAAGTTTGAAGTCCATTCTCTTCTTCAAATTAACAACATAAGTTATTTGAAATAAAAAATAATTAATTTTGTGTTTACTCTTGCTCTATTAATCATGTTAAATTAATTTTAAGTTGTTTTCATTAAATTAATATTCTTGCAATCTCTTGTCTGCATTACTTTATCTGAACTTACAAAAAGAAACAGAAATTTTAATGACCTATATCTATCAAAGCAAAAAGATTATGCTATATCTATGCAAAGCAGCAGAAACATTCATAGATCCCCTTTTAAGAGGATATATTATATATTATTGTTTCCACTTTACCAATGTAGTGTTTCAGATTCATGGATGATGATAAAATTATCAAAGATTAATTAAATCAATGCCACTGTGGCATTCTACAGATCACGCTTAGATTTGTGTATAAGTTTATTACATACTTGTATATCACAATATATACAAAATGCATTATATCTTCAATGACATATTAGAGCCTCAAAATATTTCTATGTAAGAAGACAATGACTATATATCACCCACAAAAATGAATGTTTTAGAGGGAGAAAATAGTTGCCTTTAAAAACTGTGTTCCTTATTGTTTATTACAAACCCTGAAGAAATCTATAAGGTAATATATCATAATTTAACTTTTAGTAGAAAAAGTCACAACTTTAATTCCTATCCACCCCTGGTTGAGGATTTTGAAAGATGAAGAATCTCACTTTCATCAGAAATATTATAAGTACCATTAGACCGTGCATTATATTCAGGTCCCAGTAACTTCACGTCCATTACCATCCTGGTCACCTTTCTCAGCTTCAATGCTGAATCTTAGTGTTTAGAAATATGGAATGCATTTCTCCTATTATCTTCCTTCCTTCTGAATAGTAAGCCTTTAGTGATATAACCAAAAACCAAAATCTCATCACTTTTTTCTAAAGTCACCTGATAATACTGCTGATAAATGTACCTGTCTTTTGGAATCATACATCTCCTATTGCATTTCCTTAGGTACTGATTCCCCTTAGCTGCAGTCCCAAAATACAGCCTCAGTGACAGTTAGATCTTGGAAATATTAACAAGGGATGGAGACCAATATTCGTCTGTAATGAGCCATTAGTCTGTAGGCTGATGATCTGAGGTATAGTAGTCTTGCATCATTTAGGACATTGGTCAACACAAGCTCGGGATCTTGCTAGGGCTTTGCTTTCTTTTTAGACATCAGGGTCTCTACTTCATTAATCCAGGAGTTTATTCCGCTCTTTTTGGCTTTCATCTTTATGTACAATTTGTTTTTTTTTTTTTTACAATTGAGAAGATTTGTTATGCTATTCCAAATATATTTTCCAGAAATAATGAAAAATATCTACCACCAATAAATTATTAGAAAGGCTTATATTATAACAATGTAATATCTAAATTATAGGAATGTTCATTTTAAATATACTATTGTTGTTAGTATTGCATTAAAGGATCTTGGCCAAATATTTGATTAACACATACCATTTGGAGAATTTCCTTCATGTTTTTAAATGTAATATACTTTTATTACTCTCTTAACTATTGAAATCAAACAATCGGAATCTTTCATAAACATCTACAATTTTAAAGCAAAATAATAACAAGAAAATATATCTTGGCATACTCTGCCATCTGCTTACATTTCTGTTTAATGTGCCAAATCATAATTTCCACATAGAAATTGTTTTTGAAGCTACATAACTGAACTTTAAAACAAAAAGACATAATTTACAAGCTACCATTGCTGACTCAGATGTGATGGGCAGTAAAATTTTGATGTTGGGAGGAAGGAAGGAGTGGCATCTAAAAAAGTGCTTCATAATTTCCAAACTTAAATATAATGCACGATTTTCTTGTCATCTCAATGCCAGTTTCTCACTTGGTTTTAGTAATCCTTATAGGCATTCCATGATCCTTTTCAGAAATTATTAGATGAATTATAACATTTTATAAGTCATAGTATCAAAAACTAATCCAACTTTTGTGTATTTGCAAAAGACATAAAAGTGTCTCCATAGCATTTAAACATAAAAGGTGTTGGGAAGAGAAGACAAATGAAAGATGGCTGGCCACTGGCCTCATCTCCAGTTGGTTTTAGTTGTAAATGTCTTGAGAATAGTTATTTTGTGGTGTGATTTTAAATGTTTATTTCTTGAATCTCCTCTCCTGGCTGTACTTATTCTTTTTCCAGTTTTAGTAGCCTAATTATGGATTACCATCACAAAATAAAACAGTGTGATATTCAGGGAGGAGGAATCTTTAAGCAGAGAGGTCAATGGCTGTGTTGAAGTCAGCTAGAACAGTCTGGCTCCCAACAATATAGCTCTATTTCATGGAACATTTATTATTACAACAACTAAATAAGGCCTTGCTTCAGCTTAGCAAAGGTGATAGAATGCCTCCTGTAAAAATTAATAACTTCACAGTCTTCATCTTGCAAATACATTTCCCCTGATACATTTGAATTTATCAAAAATATTTTTAGAATTAGTACCTTATGGCAGAAAGCATATATTTAATGTAGATTCTGAGTGGAGTTATTATAAAAGCATTTTCATGTCTCTAAACTTTTATAAGACATATCTCAAGACAATACATATCATTCAGAGTTTCTACAAAGTGTTTCCCTTGCCTGCATGCAAACATCTGAATTTAAGGATGCTTTCAGATGACTGCATGTTTATTGACAGGTTTGTGACTAAGATTTCATTTGTGTTTATTTTCTTTCATCCCTCTATTGGAGGAAACAAAAAGCAGGGCACTGATGTTCACAAATTCATGGCAATTTTAACACAGCAAGAGCATATGCTGTTCCTGTAGTTATAAATAATGTAACTGAAATCTTTGTGGACTATTTTCTGATACTATACGTGATTTTTCTGATGCAGAGAAGTACGTGTCGATTTCTTTAATGAGTTTTATTATTTCCATATTCATTTACTGTGAATTCGTAAATTTATATGTACACATGACACATGTACACACCACCTAGCATGCTTATAGATGATATAGATGCAGAGACAAGTAAGTTACAAATGTATAGAAATTACAGGAATAAAGGTATTTGTCTCATTTCATAGTCCCAAGTCAATAATATAGAAAGAACATGTATTTATTAACATTCTATATAAACCACATGTACCTTGTGTCTCTCTGGGAGTTTATAGTATATCGCAGAAATTATTTCTGGTGAAATTTTATTTTAAAAACAAATGGAGGGGCTCGGCACCTGTGGCTCAACAGGCTAAGGCACCAGCCACATACACCTGAGCTGGCGGGTTCGAATCCAGCCCGGGCCCGCCAAACAACAATGACAGCTGCAACTAAAAAATGGCCGAGCATTGTGGCGGGCGCCTGTAGTCCCAGCCACTTGGGAGGCGGAGGCAGGAGACTCGCTTGGGCCCAGGAATTGGAGGTTACTGTGAGCTGTGATGCCACAGCACTCTATCCAGAGTGACAGCTTGAGGCTCTGTCTCAAAAAAAAAAAAAAAAATGGAGGGGCTCAGCGCCTGTGGCTCAACAGGCTAAGGCACCAGCCATGTACACCTGAGCTGGCAGGTTCGAATCCAGCCCGGGCGCACCAAACAACAATGACAGCTGCAACCAAAAAATGGCCAGGCATTGTGGTGGGTGCCTGTAGTCCCAGCTACTTGGGAGGCAGAGGCAGGAGACTTGCTTGAGCCCAGGAATTGGAGGTTGCTGTGAGCTGTGATGCCACAGTAACTCTATCCAAGGTGACAGCTTAAGGCTCTGTCTCAAAAAAAAAAAAAAAAAATGGAGATTATTTTCTTATTTCATGAGTGTTTGAAATGACTGCATTTTTGTTTATATATCATATGTATTGTTTGTTATTTATGTTTTTTTTCTTTTTTTTATTAAATCATAATTGTGTACATTGGTTCAATCATGGGACACAATGTGTTGACTTTATATACAACCTGAAATATTTTCATTGAACTATTTAACATAGCCTTCATGGCCTTCTAATCACTATATGAAGACATTTATATTTTGCATTTAGTAATTTTCACTTGTACCCTTCTAAGATGCACCGTAAGTGTGATCCCACCAATCACCCTCCCTACCCCCATCCTCCCCCCTCCCCTCCCCTCCCTTGCCCCTTTCCCCATTTCTTGTGCTATAACTGGTTTTTAGCCCTCATATAGAAGCTAGAATGGATTAATAAATTGTGGTACATGTATACCATGGAATATTATGCAGCCTTAAAGAAAAATGGAGACTTTACCTCTTTCATGTTATTTATATTTTCTACTTCTTTTCTTTCTTTCCTTTTTTTGGTTGCTTGGTTTGTTCTTTTTAAAGAAAATTTACTATTAGTTTCATACAATTGTAAAAGTTTATAAATTTCATAATGTTTCTTCTTTTTCTCAATTTTTTTTTCTTTATATAATGCTTACTTTGTAATTATTAGCTGTACTATTAGGTGCACACTACTCTAGAATAATTTCTGTTTCCAAACTGATTATAATTTCATTAAAAATAAAATATTTTTGTGCTAGATTTTTTTTACATTTTGCATGTCTGAAAATATTTTATGCTATATTCATAGTTGACCATATTTTTTTCCTGAGCTGAAGAATCTATATATAAAAGTATAATTCAGGCGGTGCCTGTGGCTCAAAGGAGTAGGGTGCTGGCCCCATATCCTGGAGTTGGTAGGTTCAAACCTGGCTCTGGCCAAAAACTGCAAAAGAAATATATATATATATATATATATAATTCTATCATACACTGTGAAAAATTTAATAATTTTTTTCATATTCAGTTTTGCTGAATGAACAGGTGATAGTAATACTTTTATTATTAATTGATAGTGATTGATGATTTATTTTCCCTTCAGAAGCTGTTGGGGTCTTCTCTTTGCAATTAACAAAAATCTAAGGTTTCACAAGCTGTATTATTTCTAACATTAGTCTTTTTTTGTTAATTCATTGCATTGTACATTCAATATGACCATTAAATGCAAATATCAGATTAATAAGCTAGCTGGAAAAAAACTGATAAAAAAAGGTTATTGGGAGACATACATGTCCAATACTGATAAAATTAGGGTATTTTACAAGCATTTATTATTTTTAGTTGTGATAACTGGCAAATTCACTTCTAATTAGTGACAACAAAAAAGGCTTTATATGTAAGCAAGACTTGCTATATTCTAGTTGCTTCTTTCCCTAGTAGGAAGAAACAATCAATATTATTATCATATTAACTACTGACCCAGATAAGAAAAAATGTTCTGGTCAAATATTGTTATTGTAATGATGGTGTCAAACTTCCACTTACTCTTTCTAGGAACACCTCGGTCATGGTTTTATCTTCTGGATAAAGTCCAAGAAACTGTATTATCTGCCTTCTCTTCATCCTCACTTCAGTGTGTTTTCCTGTAGCAGCTAACGTTCTTTCCAGAGAAATTTTCTGATTATTTTACCCTCTTACTTGAAATCATTAAAGAGCTGTTGCTGTTCAAACACATGATCACCTCAACATTTTGTAGTTATTAGACCCAATAATAGGCTGTTTTTATTTTTCATGTATTGTTATAACACAAATTTTAAAATCTTTTTATTTTCTTATTAACTCTTAATGTATTTTATAATTATATTTTAAAATAATTTTCTTTGAATTCTATGAATATTACATTATATATTTAAAAACATCATTCTGAGGAAGGGGCCATAGCTTTCACTGGCTGCCATAGGAGTCCATGTCTCCAAAATATTAGGGATCTTTATTCTAAAAACACAAGCGCTTAGATTAGTGGTTCTCAACCTTCCTAGTGCCGTGACCCTTTAATACAGTTCCTCATGTTGTAGTGACCACCAACCATACAATTATTTTCGTTGCTCCTTCATAACTGGAATTTTGCTACTGTTATGAATCATAATGTAAATATCTGATAGGCAGGAGACCCTCAAAGGGGTCGTGACCCACAGGTTGAGAACCGCTGGCTTAGATCTCTACTCTAGTTCTGGAAACATCAATCATAGCTGAGTGTTTTTTTGGAGAATCTAAGCAGAAGCAGCTTGTCAAGTGTAGGATAATATTGAGCCTATTCCTTTGTATAGCTTTCAACATAGTTACTTTGAGTACTCTCTGAGATTAAAAACCCTCACATTCTCTGCCTGTTTCTAAATTTATCTTTCTCTCAGTAACTCTCATGATTGTACTTTAATGGAGTTTCTGACTATAGCATTTGCTGGATCCTTAGATTTTACTACCCTAGAGCTGGTGCTGATATATCTTATATTTCTAGGATTTGTTTCATTTGGATTTTAAAAATGAAATAACATGTGCTTTCATCAGTAAATATGAAACAAATTTACACCAAAGATTTTAATCTTCTTATTAGCTAGGGCAGCAATATACAAATAATTTTGTTTCAGTGAATTACAACAGGACATGTAGAGATGATTTGTTTGGAAAGAGGGACTGTAAGGATATAAAATTTCCCTAGATCTTCAGCACTTCAGTAAAATGCCCTGACCAAGTCCACAGGTTAAGCTCCAGGAAAGCTGAAGCTCCTTCTCTGTCAGTATTTACATTTCAAAGGGTGAGGGTCTTGAGTTTTCTTCCTGTGGAGAGATTCGAGTTCTTTGTATGTTTTGGATATCAACCCTTTATCAAATGTGTGGTTTGCAATTATTTTCTCTAAAGCAATAGATTACTTCTTCATTCCATTGATTGTTTCCTTGGTTGTACAAAAGATTTTTAGTTTGATGTGTTCCATTTGTGTGATTTCGCTTTTGAAGCCTGTGCTTTCGGGTTCATATCTGAAAAGTCCTAGCCAAGATCAATGTCAAGAAGCTTTCCCCCTATGTTTTTACCTTGAATTCCTTAATCCATTTTGACTTGATTGTTCTATACTGAGTGAGATAAGTGTTCACTTTTATTTTTGTGCCTGGGGATATCCAGATTTCCTAATAGAAACTGTTCTTCCTCCACCGTGTCTTTGAAAGATCAGTTGACTATAAATGAGTAAGTTTATTTCTAGGTTCTCTCTTCTGTTCCATCGATCTATGGCTTTTTGGTACCAGAACCATATCATTTTAATTACTATAGTTTTATAGTAGATTTTAAAATCAGATAATTTGATTCCCTCAGAATTATTTTTGTTATTTTATTCTGAGATTTGGTGCTTCAGTTTTTGTGGTTCCATATAAAAATATATTTAAAAATGGGCAAAGGACTCCAAAGGACACTTTTCTAAAGAAGACAAACAAATGGTCAATTAATTACATATATATTAAAAAAAACTGCTTAATGACACAAATCATCAGGGAAGTTCAAATTAAAACTACAACTAGATATTCTTGTTATCATAGGATATAAAAGATAACAAATGTTGGGTGGCGCCTGTGGCTCAAAGGAGCAGGGTGCTGGCCCCATATACCGGAGGTGGTGGGTTCAAACCCAGCCCCAGCCAAAACCTGCAAAAAAAAAAAAAAAAAAAAAAAGATAATAAATGTTGCTGAGGATGTAAAGAAAAGAGAATCCTGCACATTTTTTGTGGGAATGCAAATTAGCATAGGCATTATGGAAAAGAGTGTAGATGTTTCTGAATAAGTTCAAAATAGAACTACTGCATCATCCAGCAATTCTACGTCTGTGTCCATAATCAGAGGAAATGACGTCAGTATGTCAAAGAGGCATCTACTGCCCCACGTTCATGGCAGTGTTATTCACAATAGCCAAAATATGGAATCAACCTAGAATGAATGGATAAAATAAAAGTAGTCTACATATATAACAAATGATATTCAGACATAACAAAGAAAAAGAAAGAAAGACAGAAAATTTTGCCATTTGCATCAACTCCCATGAACCTGGAAGATATTATACTAAGTGAAATAAGCCCAACACCAACAAATAAGTCCATGATCTCACTTACACGTGAAATATAAAAAAGTCAAACTCAGAGAAGCAGAGAGTAGAATGGTGGCTGCCAGGGTTTGGAGGAGACATACTGCTTTAAATTTTAGTTAGAATTTGTTCAGGAGATTGTCTACAACATAATGATTATAGTTCATCGTTATTAACTATATGATTTAGAGTGACCACATCAAACTAATTCACATATCAATTGCTTCATACTCCTTTTATGTAGTGAGACTGTTGAAAATATATTCTTTTAACACATTTCAGTTATACAATATATAGTAGTTTTATTGTAAATGTATTGCGGAATTTCCAGACTGTATCCCATAACGGCTTTACTAGTTTGCATTTCCACCAACAGTATACAGGGTTCTTTTCTTTACATGTGTTATCTCTTATGTCTTTGATAACAAGTGTGAGGTGACATCTCATTGTCACCTAATGTCATTTAATTTTTAATTTGAGTGTTTCTAGTAATGGGGATGTTGAGTAGCTTTTTTAATGTACTTACTGACTATTTGTTTGGTCTTTTTTTTAGAAAAATGTCCTGTTTTCCCCATCCTTGCTAGCAGCCATTTGTTGATCCTACAGAATTACCTATATTCATCACTTCTTTCTCTCCTCAAAAAGGAGGGAATAAAAATTTCTGGACCCCACTGGGATATGGAGCAATTATACTCAGTGATTCTCCCTAATGCACACAGTAAATAAATTTCTCTCCCTTATTAATCTGCCTCAGTTGTGAGTTGATTTTTCAGCAAACATTGAGGGGAATAGGACAGTTTCTCCCTTACCTCCACATTTCGAAAGAGCTAACATTCTTCCCCCTTAACAGAGGTAGTCTGTTCCCTCCACCTCAAATAGGGTGGAGGGAACAGACTACCTCTCTCCAATATAAACAGGGATCATCTACTCATTTCTGTCCTTTATCTACGGAATGCCTGGCAGCTCATGCTGCAGATTTGTTCATGTTCCTCTCATCACATTGCTCCGGGGTTATGCGTGGACAAGGGAGACCTCACATGCATTTACGATAGTCACAAATGAGAAACCTGTTTCTGATGCAGAACTCCCTCTGTGCACATGGAGGGCCAAATTCATACAGAGGAATATTAAGCACCCAGCAAGACTGACTGCATTCTGCCCAAAAAGACTTGCTTCTTATCCAATGGGATAGTTTTGTTGTATCATCATAAAATAATTTCGTTTTCAATATAAAGTTAGCTTTATCAAATTGAGGGCATGATTTTTCATAGTGGTGTGTGCCTTATTATATTTTGAGAATCATATAGAAATGGCATTTTTGCAAAGTTATAATGTACTTGTACTTTCAGTTCAAAATATCTGAAATGTAATTATGAATCACATAATGAGCATTTTTCATAATAGTCTCAGGAATAAATACTATTAAACCGAAATTGAACAACAGCAAAAATAATACAGTGCCTCCGAATGTAAGACTTTCACCTTCATTGAGGATCTTAGAAAGTAATGGGTTCACCAGAACATTTATAGAAGGGAATTCACTCTCACAACTTAATTATTGATATATTGAAATTTTTTACTATCATTTCTCATTATTTCAAAAATAATTTAATTATTATGAGTATAAATTAGTTGTACATCTTTGTAGGGTAAATGTGATGTTTTGATACAGTAATACAATGTACATTAGTCAAATCAGGGTCTTTGAGGCAGCCATTACCTCAGACATTTAAAAAATTTCTTTGTGTCAGGAATATCTCAATTCCATTCTTTTACCTGTTTTTTTTTTTAGTTTTTATTAAATCATAATTGTGTACATTGGTGCAATCATGGGGCACAATATGCTGACTTTATATACAATCTATCTTTTACCTGTTTTAAAGTATACCCTAACTTATGCTGATTATAGGCACTTTGCTGTGTTATTGAATATTGTTCATTGTATATAACTCTTTAGCTATATTTTTGCATACATTAACCATCTAATTATTATCTCCCTTCTCCTCTACCCTTCCAAGGGTAGAGGCTCTAATAATTGTCATTCTTCTTTGTCTCCCTCAGATCACAGTTGTATTAAATAGTGAGCTCCCACATATGAGTGACAACATACAAGTTTTGTCTTTCTATACTTGGCTTATTTCACTAGCATAATGTTTTCTAGTTCCATCCGTGTTATTTCAAATGGCAGGATTTCCCTTTGGAGGGGGGATATAATATTCCATTATGTATATGTACCACTTTTTAAAAATCTATTGACCCATTGATGAACACTTAGGTTGAATCCATTGTATATAGTGCTGCAATAAACATGGGAATGCAGATATGTTTTCGATATACTGAATTCCCACCCTCCTGTTGTACACCCAACAGTGTGATTGCTGGATCCTTCGGAGTTCTATTTTCAGGTTTTTGAGGAATGACTACAAAATTTTTCATAGCGGTTGCACTAATTTGCATTCCTACCAACAGTCTACAAGGGTTCCCCTTTCTCCATGCCCTTACCAGTATTCATTATTGTCTATCTTTTTTTATACAAAGGACTGACAGGCATATGAAAAAAATGCTCAACATTTTTAGTCATCAAGGAAATGCAAATAAAAACTACAATGAAGTATCATTTTACGGCAGTTAAAATGGCTTTGATCACTGTAAATTTCAAGTCATCAATAATTTGTATAATAATTTTAATGGGTCATGACCTACATTTCTTTTCATAATTTCAAAAATTGATTTTACTGTGAAAAGTTTCTAACATATGTGTAAATATAAAATGTAGTAAAAGCAATGTAAGGTACCCAAATCAACCATATTTAATGATTAATATTTGGTCACACTTACTTGACTTATCACATCCTTTTTATCTTAATTGAATGGTATTTTAAAAAATTCTCACTTATTTTGCAGAGACAGTTTCACTTTATTGCCCTCAGTAGAGTGCCGGGGCGTCACACAGCTCACAGCAACCTCCAAATCCTGAGCTTAGGGTATTCTCTTGCCTCAGCCTCCAGAATAGCTGGAAGTACAGGTGCCTGTCTACTTTTTTTGCTGCAATTTGGCCCGGGCCGGGTTTGAACCCTCCACCCTCGGTATATGGGACCGGTCGCCTAACCACTGAGCCATAGGCGCTTCCCAATTCTCAATTTTTATATACATATTTTCTTAGATTTTCTTAAAATCAATGACTGTTTTTAACCTAAATATAATTAAATTATTCCACCTATGAAATTATCAATTATGTCTTAATATAACCTACCATCTACTGTACACCTACCTCTCCAAGATTTTTCAAAAATTAATTTTATATGTGAATACTTGAATTAAAATTTAAACAAAGTCTACAACCTTAATACCTCTCAAGTAGTAATTATGATTATTATGTCTTTCTTGGTTAGTTTCCTTACTTGCTTTCATACCAGTATTTTGTAGAATAAAGTTTGTCAGATTATATGTAATACAACTTACCTTCTAGATTAATCTGGATGGTTACTACTTATATTATTTAATGTATTTCTCTATCCCCTATCTTTCCTGTAAGGTAGAAGTAAAGTTTAAATCTAACCAGTGACCATGATATAGTCTTCCCATTATAAATCTTCCACCTATACCTAACACTTGGCTTATCCCCAAAAAGAATCACCATAGGACAGATGGGATAATGGCTTATTATTTATTTACCCATTTGATCATCATTAATTATGAAAAAGAAGATTTTTTTTTCTTAGCAGATCTTCCTTTTCAGTGTAAACCAGACTACATAAATGAACATTGTTTTTAATCAAACAAACCTTAGAGGAAGTATAAGTTGGTACCCATGACCTTGGGAAAATATGTATTATTTATATATTATTCTAAGAACAAAGTAATTCAAAAAGTGAGATATTCATTTTATTTAATTTCCATGATGGGTAAAAAGTGACCCATGGCAGTTTGAGGGAAAGCAGCTGATAAGTTATCAATTTTTGTTATCTTATACTCTGTATCATGGAATATTTGTCCCCTGAAATCTGTCTAGCGGCTGTTGCAAACCATTTTAGAGTGGTTAATGAAAACATTAAACACTGTGGATCATACAGCTCCTGACAATTTTACAATGAACAGTGACAGAAGGGCACAATCATATCTTTCCACTCTCATTTTAAACCTAAAATATAGCTTAGAGACATCATTGAGTAAAATCTTGCCTAAAGTTTTTATACTTTGACTTCCCACAACCTACACACTTCAGAAGGCAATTGTATGTACACTGAATTAAAACACTATTTGAATTACCAATTATTTTATAACTTTGTCAACTTTTGGAGGGAATGTGAAACTATGAAAATAGAAATAGAAATTGTTTGGAGTTGGATGAACAAAAAACACCAAAAGAGAAAGCTTGCCACTTGTACTTCCCACTGACCCTTTCTTCTACAAAGAAGTTATTAAAGATAATCCCCCTTAATTGTGATCTCACAAAACCTATTAGTAAACACACACTATATACATTAATATACAAACTATGAAGCTAAACTAAGTATTGAATCTTCTGAACGGTTCAATCTGACATGGAAGCCATTTACTTATACTGTAGTCAAACAAGAAGAAAAGTCATAGTCTTTTACTCACACTTTGAACAGACAGGTGTCATTCTTGTGTCTTCAAATGGATTTGCAGTGGAATTCAATGTTTTTTTCTAATATTTAAATACTAAAAGCAGCAAAATGATCATCACAACATAAAATAGTAGTTTCCTTTATATACTTATAAATAGCATCACAAATAAGCAAACTTAGAGAAGACTGTAGCTATGGAACATTGCAGTTTATGGACAAGGTGCCATATCCAGAGATAACTCTTTTCTTTTTTATAAGCCTGATTATTTTTTTGAAAAATTTAAGACCATCTAAATTGCTGCTATAAAATTTTAAATAGAAGTGTAGGCAGAGCACTATAAAAGTTGATAATGACCTAACATTTATTAGGTTGTGAAACTGGCATACCCATACAATACCCCTTGTATTTCACAAGAAATACAATTTATCAAAATTTTTCCCCTCCTGGAATTATTTCTATTTTAGAAATATGTAATATAAAGTCATTTCTAATTCAGTAGAAATTGTTCCATAGTCTGCACACTTTTTGTTTAGCTTTACAATACCCTATTTTCAATTTAATAGATTTCAATTGAGAACATAAGTCCCATATTTAGAAGTGCTATTATTTTATGCCAATGTAGCAAAAACTAGAAAATATGATGTCTTCCATCATATTATAAAGAATTAAGAAGGCTCTCTCCTACTGGTTCTGGTAGGTCAGAAAAAATAGAAAATTAACTCAAAACCACAAATTACTTAAGAGTATATGGTACATCCGTGGGGTGCAGGACACAACTACAAAAGAGACTTTACCTAACCAACAAGTACAAACATTGTAACCTAGTTGTTTGTGCCTTCACGTTAATCAGAAATAAAAAAAAAAAATAAAGCTGATAATTCACCTGTAATGGAAAAAAAATAAAGTTGATAATTCATGTGCAATGAAAGAAATGAAAAAGAAACAAAGAATTTCAACCATATGGTCTATAGCTCTCTAGAATTTTAACTCACAAAAAAAGTGAATTTTTTATATTTATGTTAACTCCACAATATGTTTGAAAATGTGATTTATTTGTATTCATTTCCATATTGTACATGATTTGAAATATTAACGAAAGCAATTTTCTTTGTCTGGTTCAAGTGTGCCCACCAGAAGTCTGTGTGTTGGAACCTTGATTCCTTAGTGTTGTAGTGTTGGGAACTAGAAGCTACTGGGAGGTGTTAAGTAAGGCATGGGGCTCTGCCCTCGTGAAGTGTTTAACACAGTTTGTGCCAGACCAGGTTAATAATCGAGACAGTGGGTTGACATATTTAATGCCCCCTCTTGTCACACCATTTGATGTCTTCCATCATATTATGAAGAAGTAAGAAGGCTCTTTCCAGAGATGTCTGCACCTTACTATAGAGGAATGGACACCATGCTTGCAAAGGACAATTACTGATACTTACTGCATTAACAGGAAGCGCTTAGAACAGGACAGTCTCCTGGCAAGCCTAGAGACATTTCGTGACTTGTGGGCAATCCCTCAAGTAACTCAGTGTTCTGGAATAAGAGAAGATCGGTCACTCACTAGTAAGCACGTGTTAAGCATTGATGCTGAGTAGTTCTTCATGAGGGTTGTGGGGAAAGAACACGCGAGAAAGAACATGTGAGGAAAGAGCACATGGCAATCCTCACACATGCAGCCCGCATATGTAATTAGCTTAACTCTCCACGCCTGTTGTGTATAACCTTAATAGATAGCCATTGCAGAGGGGGCTCAGGGCTACCCTGCACTTATGGTTAGCCCGCTTCCTGCAAGCTTGGACTTCCAATCCGTGTCACGCCTGGTTGCTTCCTGCGGTGACCAGGGCCTTAGGGATCGCGACATCCTTACCCTTGAATTTCCAACCTCCAATAATGTAAAAAATAACTCTTTTACTTATTATTACCTAAGATGTGGTATTCTATGGAAGCAATAAGAAGCAAAGCAAGGCAGTCTTCACCTTATCCTTGAATTTCCATCAGAGATGAGATTGCACCTTACCCTGAGATGTCTGCACCTTATCCTTGAATTTCCCAACCTCCAATACTGTAAAAAAAACTTTCTTTTACTTATAATTTCCTAGGATGTGGTATTCTATGGTAGCAATAACAAGCAAAGTAAGGCAGTTTTATAATTTATTTAACAGTTTATCTGCATCTGAACATCAATCATTTCAAACCTATAAGAGGTATTATTTGCTAATAGCCTGCATTTTCTTCATTTGTTTCTATTTGTTTACTTTAACTCTTATTTGTTTTTACTCATTTAAATTCCTTTTTACTTCTCTATTATGGATATTTTTGTAATCTGGCATAAATCTTAAAATACAAGCTACAAATTATTATGTAAATCATATTGCCTATGTTATAGACACATATACACACAAAAAAGTGGTTTATTTTAGAAACAAATTCAACATTCTGATTAATCTTATAAAAGCTTCTAAGCTTATAAAATATATATCAAATAAAACTCTCTATGATTTTATTTAAGCCAAACTGATATAAATTGTTTACAACTTTTCATCCCTTGGCATCTATAATCTTTCAGAGATTAGTCATGGCTAGACCTATAGATGGGTACAAATCCAGGCTCCATTCCTAAATGGATATTATCTTTGACTGAGATCTGTTTGTGCCTCAAATACCTGAACTGTGAAATAGAGAAATGATGGCCAGGTGCAGCGGCTCATGCCTTGAATTCTAGAACCTTGGAGGATGACGTAGGAGAATCACTTAAGGTCAGGAGTTTAAGATCAATCTTGGCAACACAGTGAGACCCTTTTTCTACAAAGAATAGGAAAATTAGCCAAGTGTGGTGGCAAGTGCCTATAGTCCCAAATCCTTGGGAGGCTGAGGCAGAAGGATTGCGTAAGCCCAGGAGTTTGAGGTTGCAGTGAGCTATAATCTGGTAAACAAAGTGAGACCCTATCTCAAAAAATAATAAAATAAAATAAGCAAATAAAAAAAAAAAGAATGGAAATGGAAGTGTTAACACCTATCCACACCTATCTAATACATTAGATTGGGATAAAGCACACATTTTCCTCCAAACAAGACCTGAATACAACTACAATGTGATGAAATCCACTCTTCATTTTGTCAGCATATTTTCTCCCTAGATAGAAAACTAAATTAAAAGTCAAATTATAATCCCCAGATTTTATGATAAACTGGAAATCAGGGAATAATTAAGATGTAGTCAGACCATAATGGGGATATGACCATCCCTTGTCCTTGTTAGATATAGTCCTTCCACAAATTGAAAGAATAGAAGGTGAACAGAAGAAAAACTGGAAAGTGAGTATGGCAGTTGTTAGATTTTGTTCAACTAAACATGCTAAATATCATACAGTTATTTATCTTGATACGTCAAAATGAATGTATGCTTCTTATCAGCTTCTCATCATATTATAAAGCAGAAATTAACAAAAAACTAGTGCCTATAACTTCTGTTCATTATAATGGGTATCAGAACCTGCTTGATATATCCTCAAAACTGAAATATTGGTAAGGATTCCTTTTCAGAGTCACATTATAATTCTACTTGATTTAATTGTATGTGAATAATGAAGGCTTCTCTCTTTGAGTAAAAGCTGATTAACTGGCGATAAATACAGGAACAACATTGAACAGCATTGTTAGAACCTAATAATTACACGATTCCTTTTCAGTAATGAAATCTATTATTTTTTCCTGAGAGAATAAAATGTAATATAAATAAAAGCCTAAAAATCCATACAGGCAATCAGAACAAGATGTTACAAAGAAGAAAAATAGTAATTATTCTGGTATCAGTTTAATGGAAGAAATTTAGACTCTTAAAAACAGTATAAAGAAACTAAGATAGGGACCTATTTAGACCTACCAGTACAGTTGTTAACATATACATATATGTATATATTTTAACATATATAACCTATACATGTATATATGTTAACATATATAACCTTTTGGTCCCTTGCTGTTTTTGGTTTGGTTTGGTTTTCTGCAGTGTTATAGTAATAGTTTAAGATAAAGTAGTGTGCTCAAACAACTTGGTTCCACATTTATCACATAAATTCATACTATTTTTCATTACTTTCTAATTACCTCATGTGCATTCGTCAACCCTCTCTAATTAAATTGTAACATTATTGAGCATAGGAACTAAATCTAATGCTTCAGTTTAAATCTCTTTAGTAGCTAACATGTGCAGAAATCCTAGTAAAAACTTATTAATCTATCAATGTATATTTATGGGTGAATGTTCCAAAATGCTAGAATATTACTTATTGGAAACATTTGGTATTCTGGAGTTAGGATAGTCTGACTTCAATCCCCTTCATGAATTTACCTTTTGAAAAAACAAATAGTATTTACTTTATTGTGAAATATTTCCTGGGTACATTTCCATTTCAACTATCCTAATTGAAATATAAAAGTTTTATTCATCACAACATAATTACTGGTATAGGGTCGGTGATATATGTAAAGGGTTTTTTGTCTTTTAACAATTTGAATTGCGTATGTCTTTAGGTCCCTATTTTCATATCTATCTGCATCAAAACACAAAATCCACATCGTAGATTTAAAATGTAATTAAGCATAATATAGTATGTATTTATGTGATAAATGTGGAACCAACTTGTTAAACTCTCAGGTTAAAAGATAAGCACCTTTCTCTTCCTCACATTTTACACTAACTTCGGTTTCCTTCATTATATTATGCACACGGCTAAATGTGTCACATTTCCTTTACTTATTTTCACTCAGTGACAGAAAACAAATGAACAGTCACTCCTTAAATAAGCAAGGTAGATACAGAAGATTAATTTGCAAATGAAGATTGAACTCTGAGTTTAATAATTATCTAAATAATCAAAATGAGATGATGGAGAAGTGCCGTGTACTACCTGGTAAAAGCAAAGACTTCATTGTTTTCATAAGAACCAGACCATTCATTGTCACCCTTCCCCATACACGGTTCGTGATTGCTACCTCAAAAGGTAAGAGAAAATCTGATTTTATGTGCAGTCACTCTTACTGCTAAAGGCTTGGACTACCATTCTTAGAAAATTCCAGGTACCAATATATATTTTTCACTTTATCTCTTCTCTAAACAATTTTCAAAGACATTACAGTAAGCTTTGTCTCTCCACGCTCACTATATTGCTTTCCTACACTGCTGCAACAGATTTACCACAAATTTAGCAACTTCAAACCACATTTATTTGTTGGCCCACAGTTTTGTGTGTTAGAAGTCTGGTAACAGTCAGCCTGGGCTCTTATCTCGGGCCCCTTTGGAGAGTCTATTTTCAATTTCATTCACGTAGTTGGCTGATACAATTTCATGCAGTTTTAGCGCTGAGGTTTCCTAGCTGACCTTCGAAATGGATCATTCTTAACTTCCAGAGGCCATTTGTATCCTTTGAGTAGTTCATATACAAGGCCATCAATTATACATCGTCTCCTTCTCATACTTTTATCTTTCTGAATGACTCTTGTCTTTGCTTTTTCTGCTTGTATAGGCCCCCCACCTTTTTTTTTAAGTGTTGGGGATTCATCGAGGGTACAAGAAACCATGTTACACTAATTGCATTTGTTGGGTAAAGTCCCTCTTACAATCGAGTTTTGCCCCCAAAAGGTGTGGCACACACCAAGGCCCCAAGACCCCACCCCCCTTTTTTAGCTATTATTTAGTTAATC
>CAUYRH010181967.1:0-20586 GCA_963574655.1 Perodicticus potto | reverse complement strand
TGTCACCCTGGATAGAGTGCTGTGGCATTACAGCTCACAGCAACCTCCAATTCCTGGGCTCAAGCGAGTCTCCTGCCTCCACCTCCCAAGTAGCTGGGATTACAGGCGCCCGCCACAACGCCCGGTCATTTTTTGGTTGCAGCCGTCATTGTTGTTTGGCGGGCCCGGGCTGGATTCGAACCGACCAGCTCAGGTGTACGTGGCTGGCCACAGGCACTTAGCCTCCTCCTGACTTTTAATAGTTCTATCAGTATTATTATTATTTTATTTATTTTTATTTTTGAGACAGCGTCTCCCTCTGTTACCCTGGGTACAGTGCAGTGCCATCATCATAGCTCACAGCAACCTCGAACGCTTGGGCACAACGCTTGGGCTCAACCAACCCTCTCACCTCAGCCTCCTGAGTAGCTGGGACTACAGGCACCCACCACAACACCCAACTAGTTTTTTACATTTTAGTAGAGATGGGGTTCTTGCTCTTGCTCAGGCTGGTCTCAGAGTCACCTGCCTCAGCCTCCCTTTGCCTGGCCGGTATTTTTCTTCTTACTGAATCACTTCACTCCGTGGCAAGTGCTCTGGGAGCCAGTGAAGCGGGGCTTCCTTCCTGGGCACAAACACTCACCATGCTCACACTAGTTTCCTTAATTCATGCTGAAAAGGCTGCTTGTGCTTTCCCTGGGGCACGGGCTGTTGCGCACTAGTCCCTCGGGTTCAGGTTCCTCCTTGTGCAGACCGTAATTCTACATTTGTGGTCTCTCCAGGGCCGGCCGGGGGCTGCCTGCTACTGAGCCCCAGGCAGACAGGCGAGGGCCTGCCGCCTTGCTACATTCTACGTCCTCCACCCCCACTTCCCCACCTCTGTCCATCCTGCTGACGTTACTGAAATCCTTCGTCCACTCACAGTCTCTGTCCTTTTTTTCCCTGTTACTGGATTTCATCATTTTTTATTCATTACTTTCACTATGAAGGAGGTATGAGAGAGGAGGGGAGGCAAAAGTTTGCTCAAGTCTGCGTCTTGAGTTACAAACCCGGTCCCTTTCCTGATGCTGAGCCCAGCAGACAAATCATGCTGTCCTCATTTTTTTCAATGGAAAAAAAAAAGACTCCGAGAAGTGTATTCTTGTCAGTGGACTAAGTTGTCAAACCTAACCGTGTAGCCAGGCCCTTCCTCTCCCCACTACATTTATGTGTCCTGATAACTCATGGATTTGACTCGCGTCTTCCCTAGTGGTTTTGTGTCTTCCACAGAAGCCATGTGGGGTCAGCCCATCTCCACTTACACTTCTCTTTCTCAGACACTCCATTCTCACAGCTCATTCTTGGTCCTGCCTGGCAGGTCACCGATGGGTAAAACTTGGGAGGGAAGGCTCAGGGTTCAGGAGTCCCTAATACAATGTGGACAAAGAACTCCGTGGGGTGAATCCTGGGTGCTTCCCCATGTCAGAGATGTAGGCATTTAAAGAGGGAAGAGGGTTGGCTCCTCAGAGCTAGACGGAACAGTGGGCTCCCTCTCCCTGTCCCCTCAGAGGACAGAGGAAGCAAAGCCAAGAAGCAGATGGCTCCTACATGGAAGATGGAAGGCCTCCTGCAGCCCACCCCGCCCATCCCTCCTACACCTCCCGCAGGGTGTGGCTGGGCCCCAACAGGGAAAGTCTCTTTCAAGAAGTGATTCAGGAAATCAAATATGTTCTTAGGCAGGAAGAATGCCTGCTTGAGATAAAGCTCAGAGATTCAAAATAGCCAGTCTAGTGCCAAAGTTGGTGGTATTCATAGTAGCAATGATAAAAGGTATCTTCAGTATTATTGGTATTGTTAGGAACTAGAAAAAGCCTTTGAAGTTCAAGCTGGACTTTCTTCCCACCTTTCACACTGCCTGGGGAACCCTGGTCAAGGCATCTCTCCGAGCTAAGTCCTAGCTAAATGGGACTGGACCAAGATTTTCCAACCATTTTTTAGCTTAGTACACACAGCTTAGACAGAATTCTCTTTTGGAGGCTGCCATATAAGGTACAATTAAAATGAACACTGGAAGTCTCAATTTGCGTGATTTCACAGTGTTTGTTGCTATTTTGTATTCTGTGGTATTATGAGCTAAAGGCCTTTGGTATGACAAGATCCCAGGGACCCTTGGAAGTATAAATCTCAGAACAATCCGAAAAAGAAAGTGTAGATTTCCTTGGCAGTGCGTGTTTGAAGGAAGACAGGGCACCAACAGGTAGGCGGGTAAGCTTTCTACCTCCCAATGACACCAGCAATGCCAAACTGCTATGTGTTGCTTGGTTTCCTTCCTCAGGGTGCCCTGTTGGAAGCTCAGCAATAGGGTGGAGAGGGCCATGCATGGCCACAGGGAAGAGCTAGAAGAACAAAGGGCCAGCGATTGCCCAAGGGGAGAGGGATGAAATAGAAGCAGGGAGGTGAACTCGCCAGATCAGCAGGAGGCGTGGTGCCCAACCTTTCCCAGAAAAACACTTAGAAACCAAATTATCACTGATATTTCTGTAAATATGTATCCAAATTCTTCTTCAGAAATTCCTAAAGTTATCTCTTTTGTTAAGCCAGAAAAGTTTTCCTTCAGTGAAGAACAACTGCTATCTTGTCTTTTGGAGAAGTTGGCAGGAGAGTAATTTGTTAGGTTGAAATAAGGCCCCCGTAGGGAATCTGCTTTGAAGGCAGGAAAAGGACATCGGACCACATTAACATGGAAACTTTGCTATTCTATATTCTTCCTATTCTTTGTTCTAATAATAAGATGGATGTGGATTTTTTTTTTTTTTTCATATCCTGGAAGGGTTTGAAGATTAAGCCCTTCCCTTCCTGACTTCAAGGAAAGGGGAGCTAGTTTTGCTAAGCAAGAAAGTCGGGATTGGAGACATGGTATGAGAAGAGCCTAGGGCCTTAGGAACTGACCCCTGGGAAGCTGGCTAAGAAGAGCAGGACAGCAGGGCCCAAGAAGGCAAGATGGTGGCCCAGGGAAGCACAGCGGGGAAGAGATTTGTTTTCTTCACATCATCTTGTTTATTTCTTTGTCTCCCCACTTGTCAGTCTCAGTCACTCTGTACCTTCTGCGTTTGGTTTTTTGGCACATGACAAATGTTCAGTAGATACTTGCTAGGCAAAGTCAATCCTCACACCAGCCCTGGGAAGTACATGTGATTCTTTTTGTTTGTAGATGAGAAATCTGAGGCTCAGGCCAGCTTACAAAAGTGTCTCTCATCACACAGTTGGTAAACAGTGGCTGCCAGCTGACAGTAAGTCACCCCATCGCTTGCTCCACCACACTGCCCAGTCCTTTGAGAGTTGAGGGGAGAGAAGGGCTGCCAGAATTGTTTTCACCAGGGCTGCCAGTTTCCTAAGTGCCATGTCCAGTGGGCTCTCCAGCAATCGCCTCTGTGAGGTCCTTGGGGTTCCCTCTTGCCATTTGTGCTATCACTTGCCATCCCCACGTCCTCGCTCTGTCTCTTGACTGTTCCTCACGGATCCCTCTGCTGCCTCCCCAGCTGACATGGATGGTATCTGGACTCTGTCCTTCGCCCTCTGCAGAGGAAGCCTTGGCTATAGGCCAAAGTCTCCCTCCTCGACCCCAGGCCTTGTATCAAATTGCATCCCACACTCCTCTCTACCCCGACTTTTGATCAGTCCCTCACATCCATGCCCACAGAGTTACTGCTACCCCACACCACTCCCCCGCCCCAGCAGCTCTTATCCTGGAGCTCCTTCCTGCAGACCAGGCTGACATCTGCTTGGTGTACACCCCCACCCACGCACCCTCCAGCCTGGGGCACTGTGAGCGTTGGCCTGGCCCATTCACTAGTTCGCACCTGGTTCCTTCACCCATTTGTCTTTCCTTTAATGTGTCCTTTAACCAACAGCCAGAGTACTCTTCTAAAAATCTTTACTGGCACACAACATTACATAGAAAATGTATAAATCATGAGTAAAGCTTGAAAGAAATCATAAGCTACCGGTACCCAGATCAAGAAATAGATCATTACCAGCTTCCCAGAAACCCCCTAATGCACCTCTCAGCCACCACCCACCTCCACCTGCAGGGCGGCAACTCTCCTGACTTCTAACAGTACAGATTAGTGGAACTGTTTCGTACTATGGGGAGAAATCACAGAGTGATCACCCAATATCCTAATGAAGTTCAGATATTTTCACAGTTCTTTTTATTTACTTATTTATCTTTTTTTATTTTATTTTTTGAGACAGAGTCTCACTCTGTCAACCTGGGTAGAGTGCCATGGCATCATAGCTCACAGCAATAACGTCTTGGTCTCAAACATCCTCTTGCCTCGGTCTTCCCAAGTAGCTGGGACTATAGGAACCTGCCACGATGCCTGGCTAGTTTTTTCTATTTTTAGTAGAGAAAGGGGTCTCACACTTGCTCAGGCTGGTCTGGAACTCCTGAGCTCAAGCAATCCACCTGCCTCGGCCTCCCAGAGTGATAAAATTATAGGCGTGAGCCACCACACCCGGCCTACATATGACTTTTAGATAGGAGTGGGAAAATGAGGAGTGTACTAGTTCTGTTTAGGGGCTATAAACGGTTGCTAGAGGGAGGATGAAGGGATGGGGGGAAACAGATTAACTTGTAAATTAACCTGAGTTAATTATGTTTAAATGATCGGGTTAGGTCTCGTTGCATTTGGCAATATATTGAGATAAAGGAAAAAAAGAGAAGTTAATTGCCCCCTTTGATCTTCTGATCAGTTCAGTCGGGTCTATGCAGAGGAAAAGCCCTCTTCCATTGATTTTTGGTCTTGAATGGCCTTTAATTAAAAATCTTTACACCAAGGAGTCATACTTTGGGGTAAAATCTCCTGAGCTCTTTCAGAATCCTATGGTATGTATGAGCATGGTCTTCTAAAAATGGAGATGAGAGCCTGTCGAGACCCTGTAAAAACCCCTCTAGTTAATCCCCTCCCATGAATCCCTACCACCTCAGATTAGAATGCAAGCAAAATGTCCCAGCCTAGAGGGCCCCCTCTCCTCCAGTCTTGCTGAGCTTCCCACCACAAGCCTCTCCATACCAAGCTAAATATATTATTGTTGGGTAAAAAGCACCTGGAATTTGTAGCTGATTGGAAAATTTATGGCCTACTTCAGATGATAAAATTTGGGGGGGAAGGGCCATTCTCTGCCTGGGGCTTCATTCCTATTCCTTCTGCTCTCCGCTTTCTGGTGGCAAAGAATGTCCCTCTTATTAGACGTTCTGTACCAGTCCTTGAGGCACTGAGCCCTGATGGTAATTACAACCACTGCGAGTATTTTGGGCCTGGAGCAATCCTGGCATCCACAAGACAGAAGGGGGAAATGACCACAGGGAACAGTCTGCATCTACCCAGAGATGAACCAGAGGATAGAGAGTGTTAGGCCAGTTTTAATGAAAGGGACAGAGACCCACCTGGGCAGGCCCAAAAATGGCATCTGCACTGAGGGCAGTTGGGGGCCTCTTTTAATACAGAGCTATAAGGGGTGGGTAGAGGCCACTGCTTGTTGGAGGATTCCAGTGAGTTAGGCTCTTTTGGTGTGAAGTTTGGGGGCAGAGCTAGCTAGGCCCTCTGTGGTCTTTTGCTCCAGGAGGGGGGAGAACTAAGGGGGAGGGTTTATGTGGAGTCATGTTAGGCCCCTAAAAGAGAGAGAGCAGGGTGTTTTTACAAGGTAGAAGCAATATTCTCTTTAGATAATAATGTATGAACAAAGAAAAAGGAAAGAATAAATGCCAGTGAATGACCCCACTGATTACCTAGGCACTCATAAGCCATAAGTAAGAGGATAGAAAGTTATCAAATTGGGGTGTCAACGTGTTGTAGAAACAGGCATTTCCTGTCTATTTTATCCTCAGGACCATAACACAGCTCCCCACAAAACCATCTCCATTTGGAGACGATAGCCTTAGACCTAGTTTTGACTCTTGGTCTTGCCCAGTATTTTTGTAGCAGACGAGAGACTAGATAGTCTGACTCCTCTGAGCACTGAGGAAAGGAGAGCGTTGCGCTGTTCTCTTGGGAGGCCAGCTCCCACCAGAGGTTTCCTCCATATCAAGTCAGTGCCCAGGGAAGGCAGGGAAGGAGCCCTCAGCCAGGGTAACTGCTGCCCAAGGGCAGCCAGGGCCCACTGCCCCCTGCAGCAGCTCCAAGAAGGCCTGACAAACCACAGTCCACACGGCCTGCCCAGAGCCATAGCGCAGGTCTGAGAACAAAGCTGCAAGAGTCTGGAAGGAGACCCGCAACAGCAGATGCTTAAAAGCAGGGTGAGCAGGCTGTGCCACCCACGAGCAGACGTGCTCAGACACTGCCAGCACCCCCAGCTCCTGGTTCGCAGGTCCCCTCTCGCCACTCCTGAGGCTACCAGCCTTCCAGGTGAAGGAGCTAAGGAAATGTCACCCCCAGAAAGGACTACTAGCTATGAAAGATACTTGGAATTAAAGGCCATTAGAGATCAGAAAGTTTGTGAAAGGGGCTTTCTTTCTATCTGCTTAAAATTGGACTGACATGGGCTCGGCACCTGTGGCTCAGTGGGCTAAGGCACCAGCCACGTACACCTGAGCTGGCGGGTTCGAATCCAGCCCGGCCTGCCAAACAACAATGACGGCTGCAACCAAAAAATGGCCAGGCGTTGTGGAGGGCGCCTGTAGTCCCAGTTACTTGGGAGGCGGAGGCAAGAGACTCACTTGAGCACAGGAATTGGAGGTTGCTGTGAGCTGTGATGCCACAGCACTCTATCCAGGGTGACAGCTTGAGGCTCTGTCTCAAAAACAAACAAACAAACAAACAAATTGGACTGACCTGATCAGAAGAACAAAGGGAGATAATTGACTTTCAAGAATCCAAGCAGACCTAGTTCAAGTCATTTAAAACACAATACCTGTCTCTCAGGCTAATTTACAAGTCAACCCATTTCCCCAATCTGTTCATTCCCCAACCCCACCAACCACCTGCTGCACCCACTCCTCATTTTCCCCTTCCTTCTAAAAGGCTTCTATAAAGGTTGATTGAGACATTGGACAATCACTGTTGTGATTCTTCCCATGCTCATGGCATTTGGAGATAAACATTTCTCTTATTAATCTATCTTAATTGTGAGTTGACCTTTCAGCAAACTTCTGGGGGAAAAGGGCAAGTTTTCCCTCGCCCCTCCATGGTTTTGCACACACATGCCACAGAGGGTCTCGCTCAGCCTCCACCTGGACCACGCTGAGGCAGAGCCTCCCCTGCATCAGCCTGTGGCTTGCAGAAATGCTCTCCTACATGGGAACATTCCCATGCCCTATCCTGTTCACCCCAGCATTCACGACCACAGGCATGAGTCCAAAAGTGATAAGCAGCTCCCTACACACAGGGCCCCTAGACAGCAGGACCTTGGCAGCCAGGATAACATGTTCAGGGGGAGATAAGACCCAGTGTGCAACAGAGCAGCCTGCCCCTGCATAAGAACATCACCCCACTTCTCTGGTCATTGCTTCCTCTGCTTCCCAATGGCAGGTGGAAGGATGGCAGGAGGAAATGGCTCTTTGTCCAACATTCAAATCTCTGTCCCATCAGTAGCCTCAAGAGAAAGAAACACCCCTTCCCCCCATCACCAAGCTATCAGCACAAATCTAGATTCCACCACTCAACCTCCTGTAGATCACAGGAGGGTCGTGTAACCCAGTGGTCTCCGCTGCTCACTAATCAACAACAAACTACCAAAGATAGGAACAGTAAGACCACATCTAGGGATTGACTCTGTGCAGGGAAATGGCTATGTCTGTTCTCCACTTGCCAAGGGCCTGCACTTCCCTCCCCATGGAGCCCTGCTGGCCTCCAGCCCCACGGGAAGTCCCCTTGAGCATTCTGCTATGACCCCACAGTTCCATCATACCTCTCTTCACCCTGCTCCCTGTGCCTCTGGAACTCACAGCAAGATGCTAAGGACATTCTCTGTCCCCAGCCTCTTTGCTGGGTACTATGGGTTGAATCCATTCTCCAAAAAAAGAGATGAGGGAATCCTAACCCCCTGGTGCCTGTGAATGTGACATTATTCGGAAATAGGGTCTTTGCAGATGGAATCAACTTAAGATACCGCCATACTGAAACGGGGGAGAGGGGGCTTGAATCCCTTGACTGGCATCCTTATAAGAAGAGGAAATTTGGGTACAGAGACACACAGGAAGAACAGCACTTGACAGTGGAGACAGACATTGGAGTGATGCATCTCCAAGTCGGGGCAAGCCAAGGATTTCCAACAACTGCTAGAAAGGAGAGAGACACGGAACGCATCCTCCCAGAGTCCTCAGAAGGAGCCAACGCTGCCGACTCTTGATCTCGGACTTCCATCATCCACATTGTGAGAGAACAAATGCCTGTTGTTGTAAGCCACCCAGTTGGTGGTATTTAATTATGGCAGCTCTAAGAAACAAATGGGTTAAGGGCATGAGCTTTTTCCAGAGACCTGAAATGGATTTTTGATTGCTAAATACTACGAACTATAAGATGACTGGCAAGTTACAGTATTTCTTTTAAGCCTCAGTGTCCCCTGGTATAAAGAGGAGATAACAGCCATGATGACTCACAATTGCCTGAGAGTCCTCAGAGACTAAGGACCCTCTGAGGAGAGCTGGCAGCCCAGTGCTGGGTAGTGCTCGAACATCCCAGGGAACGGCGCTCACCGGCTCACGGGCACCTGCCTTCAGCAAGAGCCCCCATCTCGCTCTACAGAGCCGTCTCCATGACAGGCATGGCGGCAGCCAGAGACATGCCCTGTGAAGACCGCCCCCTCCTTGTCAGTGTCCCCGCAGTCCCTTCCGGCCCAGACTTCCTCAGCTGACCCTCCCGGAAACCATTTCACCTTTCAGGGGCAGCCCCTCATCGCCTCCTCCCGCTGTGGGGAGAGTCTGTCTGCTTACACCTGTTCTGGCCCTCTGTGTGGCTCAGGAAGTAGGCACTTCAGTTTGGAATATTCTTCCTCTCCCTCCAAACTTGCCCCGCTACTTCCTTAATCCCCCTATTGCACAGCTGTTTGCCATGGACAGACACGGGACAGTAGAGGCCTCCTGTGCTTGCCACCCACTTCCTGCATCCCATCCTTTGATTTGCCTTGCCTTTGGGGTCCACTTGCCCTCCGGGGCATCCCCTCTCTCGTTGCCAGGCTCTCCTGTCCACACTGGCCGTTCACCCATGCTGGGGGGGACCCGACTATCTCTGCTCCATGAGCACATCCTTCAGCTGTACAGATCCGTCCTCCGAGAACCACACATGGGCTAGAAGTGTCTTCCTTTTCCCTGTAAGTCAAGACTTCCTCTCCTTCCTTTCAAAGCTGTCTCACAGAATGGCACCCTGCCTTCTCTGCTCACAGCATCAGAGTCGGTCTAGAAGGCATTTCCAGTGGGCAGAGAATGTCTGCCCACTGGACCTTATGAAGAACAAGGCTCCTGACCGAGTCACTTTTCCAGGCTTTTCCTCTTTCAGACTCACTCTAAACCTGGCCCCCCGCGTTCGTACCAGTAAAAGGCTTCTTTCCCTTGCAGGGAGGCTTGGTGAAGCAGCCCCTGTCACCCTGAAGCCTTGCCCATTTCTTCAATGCATCCCTCTGTGTCTGGCTCCCTGCTTCCTGTGTGTGCTGTCCTTCTCCCAAACTACTCTTGGACCCCTCCCTGGCCTTGCCTGCCTGGCTCTGGACCCACTGGCCTATGCTCTGAATATCAGAGCCCCTTGGAAAACTTCCCTGTCCCTTCCCACAGGGGTCTGTGGGCCTCTCTGTCGAAAGCCATCACACCTGTGATTCCAGGGCAGTCATGGTTTACCTGGGCACATGCTCCTGAAGATCTCACTTACTCCCAGACACACTGCTCAAGACTTGCCCTGAACCGGACGCTGGGTCTGCCTCTGACGGCTGAGACAGCTCCTCTCTCTGGCAACAGTGCAGATACAGTTTACAATCCCCTTGTCCTGAGAGCTTGGACAGATTTTATCAAGGGCTCTGGTGGCGGGGTGGGGAGGGTGCGTGGTGTGGATGGGTATATTATCACTAATTCTGCCAAGAAAGAACATTTGAAATAATCTGATAAGCAAATATTTATTGAATATCATTGTGGCCCAAGCACAAGGTAGGGAGACCAAGGGCCAAGCAGGGCTAGATGCCCTTTGTGGGGGCAGTTTGTTAATAAAATGAGGTACAAGCAGCCACTCTCAAGGTGACATAGCAGATGCCACAGCAGCCACAGAGTCATGGTGCCAGAGGTCTCAGAATGTGTGGGGGGAGAGAGGCCCTGGAGAAGTGAGACTGGAGCTCGGGTTTGGAGGCTGGGCGGAGAGGATAAGAAAGGCCTTCCCTGGACTACGAGGGATCCAGTTAGTCTGAGAGTCCGGGCAGGTGAGAGGAGCAAACCAAATCGAGAGGACAGGTGCCCGAGGGGAGCCACAGAGTTCTAGGGCCATCTGGAACTTCACTAAAGACTTCTGAGCAGGGACTACATGTCAAACACTTTAAAAGGTTAATGTGTAATAGACTAGAGCAGCGGTTCTCAACCTGGGGGTCGCAACCCATTAGTAACTATGAAAATAAATCAGAGCATTAGGAAGGTTGAGAACCACTGGGCTAGAGGGAAGGAGACCATGCAAGGTTGTGTGACAAGGCAGAAAAGCCTCCAGACAGGGGGTGGCAGAGACCAGGGGCCTCAGTGGGAGAGACGCTCAGGGGAGGCAACGGACTAATGTCCAAGGAGATGCGGGGACAGCCAGTGGGCACCTGCAGACCAGAAAGGGAGGTGACATCAGAGAAGCAGGGAATTCAAAAGGCAAAGGGGGTCTGGGCTTGTGAGGGCAGGTAGGTTGAGTGACGACGTCCAGGGTGGTATGGAGCATGTGGGGGCGGAGGCGAGGGGTATGGCAGGGCTGACCTCCATCCATAGAGAGGAGCCCCTGAGGAGAGAGGCCAGGAGGTAGGAGCCGGGCCGAGGCACCATTGGGAGAAGCTGGCACCTCCTGGCGATGGAAGGCAACAAGCCCAGTTCTCTCTAGCTCTGAAAACAGTTGGTGACAAGTTGAATCGCATACCTGGGGAAGGAGGGATAGGGGGCTGGCAGTGGCATGAGAAGCAGATCCCTGGGGTTTAGCCCTCTAAGTAGGTGGCTCTAGAGAAAGACAGCCTTACTTCTGCCAATATTTAATCTCACACCCTGAGGAAAAAAGATAAGGACCCTTTGGGGTCATGTGACATCCAAGGCAATTCCCAAATTAAAATAGCAACCCGGGAGCTACATTTGGGGCTCTGAAATAAAATCCCCCTGGGCTTTATGCAATGTTGGAGCCCCTGGAGCAGACAGCAGCTGGGAACGCCTTGTCCCACTGTCTCTGATCCCTCTGCTCCTTCTCCCTGAGGCCAGGGCCTTGTTAGATTCCACATATCTGCTGCTCTGGGTAGATGGAGGGCTTCCCAGAAACAGAGCCCCAGGGACACCTCCTAACAGACCTGACTGCTAAGTCTCCACTTGACAGAAGCTCAAGCATATCTGAACTCTGATGATTGAGAGAATCTGGAGCCTGACAGAGGCTGTGTGGTTTCCAACAATATATATGATTTGGTGCAAGTCAAATCTTCTGTGTAGTCCTTGGATAGGGAGGAATCTGCCCATCTGGTGCCCACCCTGCCCCTCTCCTGGGGTGGGAGGCTTTATCACCGAGGCTGCATCAGGGGGCAAGGGCCAGCTGCTTGTTCTTCTGAGTCATCTGTGACTGGCACATGACCTGGGTACCTGTTTGCCCCAGGAGCCTCTATTTCTGCTCTTCTCTCTCCATGCCTCAACCAACCTGCGAACTTTTCCAGAGGGCTGTTCCCTCTATGGCCTCACCTCCCCGACTTTCCTAGTGTCTCCCAAGAGGCTCCCTCCTCCCTTCCCTCTCAGCCTGCCTTGTCCCTCCCCCATGCTACACATCAGTAAGGAGGGGAAGGGGGGGGAACAAGCTGCAGGGCCTGGATAGGAAAAGGGCAGGACAGGGAGAGGGGCTTCAGTCAGTACCACAGTAAATCTTCCTCAGGTGCCAGGCCGGTGTGAGGGGAAGCGTGCAGAGGTCAAGGCAGGAGGTCAAGAAAGGCATGCTTGCTTGTTTCCCAACAGAAAGCCATGTTTAGATGATAGGGACCAGATGATAGGCTCCCTGGCACGCATGCCCTCCCACCACCATGACCCCGGGCAGCAATAGGGGTGGATCACATGATTGCCAACCCTGCTGGGATGGGGCATTCCAGGCATCCAGGTCTTCTTTGCACCATGAAATGTCCAGTTAAGTCACCGGAAACATGGGCAACAATAGGCACAAATAGAAACACAAGCCAATTTTCAAATTCCCCATTTACTTACAGTATTTAACTTGAATGAAGCTATAGATAACATTAGTTAGAACACTCCTGACCTCACCCTTCCAGAACATTGGTCATTTCCAAATAATCTGGGGGAGAAAAGAGACTGGATGGAACTCAGCCTAGCATAGAAAGGCCGTGTGCCCTGAGCACCCTGTGGTTCCCAACAACACGGGGAGCACCCTGGAGAGTCTCTGAATTCCAGTATGTGGCACCACTCCTCCTCCTCCACTGAGAAGGCTCCGCCCTCAGCATCCCCTGGCTCTCCTGTCTCCTGGCCTGAGGTTCACAGCCCTAGGCCACAGCAGGAAGCTCTGGGAGGGCTGCCCTGGCCATCTGGGATTCTCCCGAAGTTCTTCTCATCAATTATGGCACCTACATTAGAGGATCATGTTCCCTGGTAACCACTTCAGTTGAACACCTATTACTTCCTGGCAAACACTTTCATGAATACCTCGGCCACGAGGATATCACAGCCACCTCAGTGACCTCTGCATGTGAATTAGTGCCCCAAGCATGCTTGGCATCAGAATGACCTAGAGGGCTTATTGAGCAGCTTGCCGGCCTCAGCTCTAGTCTTTCACTCAGTAGGTCTGGGATGAGGCCCAAGAATTTGCATTTATAACAAGTTCCCATGTGATGCCAATACTGCTGGTCCAGGGACCATCTTTGAGAACCACCACCTTGGACGCAAGCAGGTCTTCCTAAGAACTACCCTAAATTTTTTTGGTTGGACATGTCTTTCTTGGAAACAAGGCTAAAGCCCTTGTGCAAATCCACTCTATAAAAGAGGACAGCTTAAGAAAAAAGTGGTTGGGGTAAAGTTGAGTCAATCCTTTAGTTTCTCGGTATTCCCCTTGGCCACCTGCCCTTCTGGGCCCGGGGCTCCTCATGCAGGGAGGGTCTGGCTGCATCTCAGTGTGGGCTGGAGCTTCACTTCCCAGCTACTTTGAATGCTCTGCGCTGCCTCACCTTCAGTTCATGGAGGTAAAGGCAAGGAAATGTGGTTTCGTCATCCACACCTGGTTTGTTTTGGCTGGGATTTCTACCTGCAGGTTTCGTGACTCCTGAATGAAATCATCAACAAGCATCTTTAAGGATGCTTGAAGGAAAGGAAATACCTGACGCCTACAGCTGCAGCCCTAGGAACAGTAGACATGAGCTCACCGACCTTCCCAACACGTCTGCAGCTTAGGGGGTTGTGACCTTACTGATGGGTCACAGAAGACATAGTGGTAAGCAGCCTAGGGCATCAATACACTGGTGATTTGCTGGGTGTCCGACCTGTGTGGTTCTGGCAGTCTGTGTGGACAAGGGAAGCAGATCCTGATCACGGGATTTCCAGAGCAGATAGACTGCCCCATTCCAGGCCTCCCGCAGAAGCTCACGCCACGCATGCCTTCCTCCCGTCAGTGACTTTGAAAAACTACCTCTGCCTCCTGCATCCCTCCATCTGAGTTTCCTACTGCCTGGCAGAGCCCTCGGCCTGCTGCTGCCATGTTCTGGCCTATGTATGTCTTGATGTCATGCCCTACGACTCTGCGACAGTGTTTTCGATGTGGCAACTTGGCCAGGCTATGATCCTCAATTATTCAGCCAAACACTAATCTGGGTGTTGCTGTGAAGGGAGTTTGCAGATGTAATTAAAATACATAATCAGTTGACAGTAAGTAAGGAAGATTATCCTAGCTAATCCGGGTGGGCTGATTCAATCAGTTGGAAGGCCTTAAAAGCAAGGCCAAGGATTGAGAAAGGTAAGGAGGGAGAGAGAGAAAAAAATAAAAGTAAAGGAGAAATTCCCCTGTGGACAGCAGCTTTGGCCCACACCTGTGACTTCCAGCCTCCCTGTGATCATCGGTTTCTGTCAGCCTGTCCTGTGAATTTTCGATTTGCTTATCTAGCCTCCCAAAGAGTGTAAGCTGATTCTTTGTAATGAATCTTGTCATACATATTCATACCTATGTGTGTCTTCTACTGTCTTTGATTTGGTTGAACCCTGTGTTACACAAAATAATGGCTTCCCAAAAGCCTGCATCCTAATCCTCAGAACCTGTGCGTAAACAGGCAAAAGGGGTTTTGCCTATGTGATTAAGTTATAGATTTTAAATTAGGAGATTATCTGGGTGGGCCCAATGTAATCACAAGGATCCTTCTAAGAGGGAGGCAGGAGTCAGACAAAAAGATGAGAGGAGAGAGATTTCAGGGTGCTGAACTGCTACCTTTGATGATGGAGGTAGGAGCCAAGCGATAGAGGTGACTCCATAAGCTGGAAAGGCAAGGACATACATCGCCATTAAGGCCTTCAGAAGGAGCATAGCCCTACCACACTCTGAAAGATCAAGGACTCCCAGGCTCCAGAACTGCCAGGTAGTAAGTTCACGATTATAGGAGACTGATACAAACCCTGTCTCATAAAGGTCCCGTTCCTTGGCCCCACTGCCCTCCCCGGGCTGCTTCTTTTCCTGGCATCAGGACCACACCTCTTTCATGGTGTCTCCAGAGTCTGTTCCCTTCCTCCCCATAGGAAGCTCCACTGTCTTGTCTGTTCAGCGCTCCTTCTGAGAACCACTCTCCCCATTGTTCTGGGGAAGGGCTCCATCCAACCACAGGGTTCAAGGAGACGCTACCAGTCAGAGACCCCTTCCCTGTCTCAGAGGGGCACATGACTCAGCTGAAGAAATTATAACCAATTTGATTTTGTCAAATTGGGGGCTTTCCAGAGAACAGCAGCAGGTACTCTCTGGTTGCTGATGGGGAATCAGCCATGAAGAGGACAGAGGTTTACAAGGGACAACAGTGACTATGACATTCAGAGAAAAGAGGAGATGCTGAAGCCAGCCAGCTGGCCCTGCGGTGCACCTGCCCAAGTCCTCCACACACAGCCAGTGAGGCTTTGTTTGAATATTAGGATTCCCTTGTGTACCTTAGATATTAGTCCCTCGTCACTTGTAGACATTACACACCACTCAGTCTGGCAGACTTTTGCCTTAGATACTCCTATCTTTTATTAAAGTAGAGAAATCATCTTTTTCTCAGTTGGCATTCTTCTGATATATCTTCTCTTAATTTTCAAACTTTCTGTATCATATGGTTTTAGACAGCTCTTTTAAAGAGCATGGAACTAGATTTTGTCTCTTTTTTATCTAATCTGAGATTCTGTAGCTTTGTACATATTGTGATTTCTGATAAATCTACATTTTGATCTACCTCATGGGATCATGCGCCTATTTACTGTGAAGTTTATTTGTGGTTGTTTTTATTTTTTTCCTTCTGAACCCTCCCTTCTGTTCTAGACTTCCATTGTTTAATTAGGTGTCATTATTCTCCCTTTTATTCTCTTCTGCTTTAGAAGATACACATTTGTTGTCATTTGTCTTACTAATTACCTATATGTTTGTGAAATGGTGGCAAAATGCACGTAACATAGAATTTTCTATCTTAAACATCTTAACCATTGTCAGTGGCAGTAAGTACATTCACATGTTGTACGACCATCACCATCATCCATCTCTAAAGCTTTTCATCTTGCAAAACTGAAACTTCCTACCCATGTAACAATAACTCCTCACACCCGCCTCCTCCAGCCCCTGGCAACCACCATTCTACTTCTGTCTCTAAGCTTGACTACTCGAGGTACCTCATATAAATGGAGTCATACAGCATTTGGTCTTTTTGTGACTGTCTTATTTCATTCAACATAATATCCTCAAGTTTCATCCTATTGTAGCATGTGTCAGTTTAAGGAAGGAGTTAATTTTTGTATCTGGTATGCGAGGCAAGAACCACCATACCATGTGGATGATATAAATTCCGTTTTCTATGTGTATAGATGATGGGGTTTTAATTTCTCAGAGGATTGTTTTCACCCAGAAGTTCTGTCATATGCAAACTTCTTTGCTTTTCCTGGGGTGGCAAACAGGACCCCTTTCACCAAGGGTCCCAGTTTTATGAATGCATCTGAGTTTCAGCTCCTAAAATCACCTTTGGTACTTGTGTGATTACTAGAACCTCATCGCTGTTAGCAGTTCCTATAGGCAGGGGTCCTCAAACTACGGCCCACAGGCCACATGCGTTGGTGTGAATTGTATTTGTTCCCATTTTGTTTTTTACTTCAAAATAAGATATGTGCAGTGTGCATAGGAATTTGTTCATAGTTTTTTTTTTAAAACTATAGTCCGGCCCTCCAACCGTCTGAGGGAAAGTGAATTGGCCCCTGTTTAGAAAGTTTGAGGACGCCTGCTAGGGTCTGTTTTCTGGTCTAATCACACAGTGCACATTTCCCCCTTCCCCCGTGCAGGGCTGACGGACAGATGCCCTTGTTGATCGGGTGTCTAGTTCATTCTTCATTGCGTTCCTGCACGCTCAGCTACATGTCTGACTCTGTGGTGTTATTCTGTGTCACGCAGCACCTCCAGGTGTCTGCGGCAGGGGGTTTCCATGCTATGGGAACCCGCCATGCTGAGGAGAATCATAATTCACTGTAGTCATTCTCCTCATAGTCCACAACCCTTGGAAGACAGGGACCTGTTTTATTCAGGTGTGTTCTCCATGCAGAGGCTCCATGGGAGATCCATGAAGGTGACTTGTCAATACTCAAGAGTCCACGACATCAGATGTACAGAGCAGAAGCCATGTGATAATACCTCAGAAAGTCATCATCGCTGCTAAAAATGTATTGGTGCTGAGGGCAGCAATTCTGAAAATCTGTGATTTTAAAGCAATGAACACAGGACTAATACCTGTCCCTAGTCCTCATTAATTTTATACATTTAAATGTTAAATTCACACATGATTGAGTGGGGCCATGTGTTCCAGGACGCTGAGGAGTGAAGGAGGAGGCTTGAGCTGCAGGGAAGAACATTTCTGTGCATGCCCTCCTGATAGCAAGGGCAACCTGAAAATTAAGTGGACGGTCACAGAGCTCTGTGGCTCACTTTCCAAGTCAGAGACAAGTTCCAGAGGTAGAATGGGCCCAATAGATAAGGCTCGCTCTTTATTAACTTGCCCCTGCTGGTCTGGGGTGGGTGGTATATGTGGGGTGCAGCCATGGAGCCCAGGCTGGGACCCAGAAGGCATGTTCCCACTAGCCTTGGGCCAGGTGTCCTCTGTGGGGGGGGGTCTCTGTTGGGCCCTCTGGCAATGAAGCCAGGAAATGTGGTCCCCAGTGAGCCCCTTCCCTAGAGAGATATTGTCTAGCGGAGGCTGCAGGGTGGACTCAGACCTGTCCAGGATGCTCCATGAATACTCCCAAGGTCCAAGAGCAGTGAGAGGTGGGGTGTGAGGACAGAAGGAGGTGGGGTAAGAAGGAAGACTGTGACACATGAGGTGGGCACAGGTTGGGGGCCTGTGAGAGCAACCCAAACTTGCATGGCCTGGTGGGTGGGGGCCTGGGGCTCTTTCTAACAGCTGCCACAAACCCTGAAGCATCCATGTGAGTCGTGACCAGGCTCCCTGCAGTGACCAGACCAGCAAGGAAACCTGTGTGATCTGGGATAACAGGAGTTGGGAGCCGTGTGTGTCCCCAGCGATGCCCACCCTCACAGCCAGGTTTTCATTTCAGCACAGGGTGGCTCTGCCCATCTGGCTTTCGCTTTCAACTCTGCTATGCTGAGCAGTCCCCAGTTAGAGGGGCTTCTGGGAGACAGGAGACGGGATTCTAATAGAAACTGTGAGGTGATGACCAGGAAGGGGGGCGTCTTGCTAGCAAGAATATACATAGAAGAGCAGGCAGAGGTTTCAGCTCTGCATGGGAGGAATCTGCTAAAAGCTAGTGCTGCCACCACTGCTGGATCTGCTTTGTGATGCAGTGAGCTCCCCATCACTGGAGTTATGCAAGCAGAGGCAAGGACACCAAGAGGATTCTGCATTTTTGAGCTGGAGCTTTCTCACCAACGTCTTATCAGAAATTCAATTGATTCCATTTTTCTACAATTCAGTTTTATTATCCTTTGTACCAATTTGCTACAATGAGAAGTTTAAAAATGCTGTAAGTATCATGAAGGCAGGAAGCTGGGCAGGAGGACCTTAATGTAGAAGCAAGAGGGGAAAATGGGCCCTACTAGTGCATCCTGGCTCTCATGCACCTGCTCTTGGGCAGTCCCCATTCCTTCCCCTAAAAGTTCATTTCCCTTCCTGGACACCATCCTTGACCCTCCTTGGTGCTGTCCCTGCCCTGCAGTCAGAGGGTAGAAGTTTATTGTTGTAAAATGTTATAGCAAGGGGGACCAATTCATTCCAATTTTCTTATAACTTTTCCAGTTTTAAAACTAAAAGTCTTGGTGTCTCAGGAACCCACTCCATCCTGGGCAAATGAAGACAGCTAGTTATCCCAGGAGGCAGGGAACTTCCAGGCAATTGTTTCTTGTAAACCTGGGAGCCTCGGAGGAAGCCAGGTGTGAACAGCAGCACCTGGTAAAGAACATCACCCAGGAGATACCCAGTAAACACTTGGAGGCACATGTGAGGCCTGGCTGCCTCCAAAGTACCATTAATCACAGGAGAAGCAGGAAGTTTTCAAATGGGCCTGAGGCGTGAGGAATGACAGCCTATGAAAGTGATCAGTTTAATCACTTTCTGCAATTTGTTTGACAGCAAATGGGCAGGAGAAGCGTGGCTCTGAAAGCTTGTCTTCTCCCACCCCTGCCTTTCCACCACTTCTGCCCAGGCCACTGGCTGCTATGTCCCCCCAGCCGGCTCCTCTTCTGGAGTGGCCCACAGAGCCCAACCCAAAAATTGTGTGACACCCACACCCCACACCCCTGTCCCACTTACACCGTCTAGGTACCATTCCCTCTGCACCCAAGGAGCTGGCTGGGTGAACTAACCAGACAAACTAGTTCCCACTTGAGGTCTGCCTGTGTTGTGTTTTCCAAATTCAGTTCATGTTGCCTGGAAGTCCATATCTGGGAGACACGAGATAGACACACAGTTTTCCCAACCATGAACATTACTCCAAGATTGGGGGGGTAATGATATTATTTGGAAACCTGGATTGTGGAGGACAATATAAAATTCACTTGATTTAAAATATATCAAAGAACTGTAACACTCAGGGGTAGTGAGGTTGCATTCCAGCAACCTCACCACCTTGTCCGACCCCTGCAGTCCTCTCTGATAACACTTGCGTGTTAACTGTGGCCCTCTGTGCTCTAGGCCGACATCTCCCGAGGGTGTTGGATGAAGCAGTCTTCAGAATATAAATAAGAATTATTGATGTTTGGGTAACACAATGAAACATGTCATCAGGACTCTGAGGTTCCTACAGCACTCACGTGCACATTCGATCTCTAAGAGGTTCTGAAGCCCTGGTTAGGGGGAGAATCACCAAATGCTGACCAGTCTTAGTGCCTCGAAAGTCACAAGTCCAGGGGTCATGGCTTCCGACTGCGCCCTCAGGTTGTGCCAGGGCCTCCAGTGTTTCCAATCAGCAGGGCAAAGAGGCTGGAAAGACAGGCCCAGGGAGAGGGCGGCTCACTGGGCAGTATCAGCTCATCCTTCGACCCCTCGGTGCGGTCTAAGATTTCCTGCCTTGGTTTCATTCACCACCCTTGGGCAAATTTAATCCATCCCAAACAGTAAGACACACCCAGGGAATCAAGGTCCTCTAACCGAGAGAGCTGGGGATTGATCAAGACCAGCTGGCTGCTTTTGCCAGGTTTCATAACAGGTCTCCCAGCGAAGTCAGACCCAACTGGCCCTGCTCCTAGTCTCATCTCAGTCATCAACCTAACATTGTGAGTTAAGAATCTGAGAGTCTGGAAAGGACCTCAGAGATCACTGAGCTCAGGACCAAATGTTCATGGATGGACTGAAAGATGTTCTTTGATCTTGGAAAGAAGGGGACCAGGAAGTGAGATGACCCAGGTGGGAATTCTTGCTTTGTTGGTCACTGGCTATGTGGCCTTGGATGAGAGGAGGTTTCCTCAGCTGTCATTAAGATTAGAAAATGCTTAGGAGCCAATGATTTAAAAAATCAAGTTCAGGCTCGGAGCCCATGGCCCAACGGGCTAAGGCACCAGCCACATACACCTGAGCTGGCAGGTTCGAATCCAGCCCGGGCCCGCCAAACAACAATGACGGCTGCAACCAAAAAATGGCCGGGCCTTGTGGCGGGCGCCTGTAGTCCCAGCTACTTGGGAGGTGGAGGCAGGAGACTCGCTTGAGCCCAGGAATTGGAGATTGCTGTGAGCTGTGATGCCACAGCCCTCTATTCAGGGTGACAGCTTGAGGCTCTGTCTCAAAAAA
>CAUYRH010181966.1:0-31617 GCA_963574655.1 Perodicticus potto | reverse complement strand
GAGACTCGCTTGAGCCCAGAAGTTGGAGGTTGCTGTGAGCTGTGATGCCACAGCACTCTCTCCAGGGTGACAGCTTGAGACTCTGTCTCAAAAAAAAAAAGAGGTTTCTTTGATGCTTTTATCTGGATCTAAGAATTGTCTTTTTTGTTGTTGTTGTTTGTTTAGCAGGCCTGGGCCGGTTCGAACCTACCAGCCCTAGAGCACGTGGCTGGTACCCTAACCACCGAGCTATGGGTACCTAGCCTAAGAATTGCCTTTCTAATAAACTTTCCAGTATAGAAATTCCAGGAAAAGATGAATCGGAGTTCATAAGTACTTGCAGAAGCTCTATCATCATCAGAACATGGAAAACTGGACCTTAAGTTGTCCTTATTATTCTTTTAACAATCTTCATCCAGTTCACACATGTGGATTTTTGCTATCATTGGTATAGGCATTTTCTGCTGTTTGCTATTTATCAATAAAGAATCAACAATGTCTTTATTAGCAGTCACTTCACTGGCTTCTATCTGCTGACAGTTCATGTTCCTGAACACCAGTTGTTAAGCCTGTACTTGGATTTGTATCAACAATCTACCATTTCATTACTATTCTTATATTCTACACAATTTTTTTTATTCTGCATGATTTCCTGACAAGGACTAGAGTCAACCAACTCAAAATTTCTTTTTAAACTTCTTTTCCTAAGATGCTCTTGGGAACCCATAGCCCACTGATATACCTGATATAAACCAGACTGTTTTGTGACAGTGGCTCTTATTCTCATCTTATTTACATCCAATTCTCTTGCTTCACAAAAAGCTTCTCCAGAGGATTTGTTTTAGCAAGGTTTATACAAGAGCTTCCATCAGCAGGAATGGCACTGCTGTTGTGAATGGGAGAAAGGGCTAACTCAAGATCCTTTTTATTGAAACTTTTAGTTTCCATGGCATTTGTAGATTTTGCACATAGTTTGTCAACTATATTCAAACCCATCATTGTAGAGCCCAATGCCTCATCACTTTCTTGGTAATCCGTTTCCAATCTGGGACTGCTGTGGCATTCTGATTGACTGCTGGGACTGCTGTGGCATTCACACTGGATATGAAGGTGCGGGACTAACTACTGGCACTTGATGCAGTCAGCCTTTTCCTATACTGGAGTAGATTAAAAATTAGACATTTCACAGGTATTCCTGGGTTGGAGGCAAGTGTTTTAGGACATGATTTTAGTAGTTTGCTAGAATAAGGAGCTGTGTGCTTTTCATTTATAGACAGAACAAATGGCTCCTTGAGAAAACTAATGTTTCACATAGATGGGTTGAAAGGATATCTGCAGAGTCTTGATTTTTTTCTGTGACTAGAATATTAAATCCTAAAGAGCTAATGAGAGATGATACTTTGTCCTGGGGTTCTTAAATAATCTTGTCTAGGTTTCACCATCGCCAGTGTTGTAAGGATGTCCATCATATTAATTTCTCTATTCAGATTAACTTTGGAAAGACCCAAATCTGTCAGTTTAATACAGCGGTTCTCAACCTATGGATCACGACCCTTTAGGGGGTCGAATGACCCTTTCACAGGGGTTGCCTAAAACTATCACATACATCCCGTACAAATACAGGTGTATGAAAATAATTTAATGGTTGGGGGTCACCACACATGAGGAACTGTATTAAAGGGTCATGGCATTAGGAAGGTTGAGAACCACTGGTTTAATATGACCCTCATGGCCAGGTATGTTGGCTCATGCCTGTAATCTTAGCACTCTGGAAGGCCGAAGCAGACAGACCACTTGAGCTCAAGAGTTGGGAGATTAGCCTGAGCAAAAAGAATAGACCCCATCTCTACTAAAAATAGAAAAACTAGCCCGTCATTGTGGCAGGCGCCTATAGTCCCAGCTACTCAGGAAGCTGAGGCAACAGGATCATTTGAGCCCAAGTTTGGGGTTGCTATGAGCTATGATGCCACACCACTCTAGTCTGGGGCGACGACAACAACAGGACCCTCATTAGAAATAAGCATGTTGGGCGGCACCTGTGGCTCATTGAGTAGGGCGCTGGCCCCATATACCGAAGGTGGTGGGTTCAAACCCAGCCTCGGCTGAACTGCAAAACAAAAAATAGCCGGGCATCGTGGGGGGCGCCTATAGTCACAGCTACTCGGTAGAATGAGGCACAAGAATCGCCTAAGCCCAGGAGATGGAGGTTGCTGTGAGTTGTGTGATATCACAGCACTCTACCAAGGGTAATAAAGTGAAACTCTGTCTCTACAAAAAAAAAAAAAAAAGAAAGAAAGAAAGAAGCATGTTGTCTGGTTTCAAGTCTCTGTGGATGATAGATGATTCCATGCCCTTGAAGGTAGTCTAGAGCCAATGCTACTTCAGAAATGTATTTCACAGCCATCTCTTCATCAAAATAACTATATATAGGAGAGATTTGACATCTCTGCCAATAAGGTAACTCCATTATCAGGACTCTGGGAGGCCAAGGCAGGTGGACTGCATGAGTTCAAGACCAGCCCTAGCAAGAGTGGGACCCATTTCTAAAAACAGCCAGGCATTGTGGCAGGTGCTTATAATCCCAGGTATTCAGGAGGCTGAGGTAAGAGGATCACTTAAGCCCAAGAGTATAAGGTTGCTGTGAGCTATAACCCCGTGGCACTCTACCAAGGGTAACAAAGTGAGACTCTGTCTCAAAAAAAAAAAAAAAACAAACGATACTCCATTATCAAGTAGGCATTGCTTGCCTAATGCAGTGAATAACACAAATGAAAATAAACAGGCTTTTCAGTGCACCTCTCGCAGCTTGCAAATGATGAGTCATATTTTTATTGATCATGTCTTTTTTGTTTGTTTGTTTTGAGACAGAGCCTCAAGCTGTCACCCTGGAGAGAGCACCCTGGTTGCTGTCACAGCAACCTCCAATTCCTGGGCTCAAGTGAGTCTCTTGCCTCTGCCTCCCAAGTAGCTGGGACTACAGGCGCCCGCCACAACGCCCAGACATTTTTTGGTTGCAGCCTTCATTGTTGTTTGGCGGGCCTGGGCTGGATTCGAACCCGCCAGCTCAGGTGTATGTGGCTGGTGCCTTAGCCTGTTGAGCCACAGGTGCCAAGCCTGATCATGTCTGTTTTGACAACCTCCTTTCTTCAAGAAAACTGAGGAAAACTGATAAAGGAAGTCTGAAATATATTTCACCTATCTTCCACTGGGTGTGAGGACATTTTTGTTTTGTCCACCACTGTTTCTCAGATCCTGGGGTTGCGGGTATTCAGAGGGGAGGGGCTGAAAGTGGCCAGGAGAGATCTTTCCTGAACTATGGAAACATTCTTCACTACATACAACTTGCTGCCTTTCTGCCCCAGATACACTTTCCCTGAAGGTGCCAGAGGGCTACTGGACTTCACTACTGTGAATTCTTCAACAGAAGGTTTGTCTTGGCACTGGGATCCTATTCACACATACCCATGTTGCCACACCTCCTCCACTCTCCTTCTTGAGGGCTCCATCACTGGACATCTCAGATGGAAGCCTGCAGCAGGCCAGAGGCCAAGCATCTTTTAAGATATCAGAACTTTTTAGTTGTGGGAGCTATTATTTATTGAGCATGAATATATGCCAGGCCCTGAACCAAAAAACTTTACACAGTTTTTTTTTTTTTTTTGAAGAAATGAATGACATGTCAAAGTCACAAGTAATACTCTTGCTAGAGATTTTCCTCAACAGACTTCAAATGATCACTCTCCAAAAGAAATATAAGGTAAGCCACACATTAATTTTAAATTTTCTTGTAGCTACATTTCTCAAAAAGTGATATGAAAAAACCAAAAAGGCCATGTGCAGTGATTCACATCTGTAATCTTAGCACTCTCAGAGGCTGAGGCAGGAAGATCCCTTGAGCTCAGGAGTTCAAGACCAGCCTGAGCAAAAGCGAGACCCTGTCTCTACTACAAATAGCAAAACTAGATGCGCATTATGGCAGATGCCTGCAATGCCAGCTACTTGGTAGGCTAAAACAAGAGGATCACTTGTACCCAGGAGTTTGAGGTTGCTGTGAGCAGTCTAGCCTGGGTGACAGAGTGAGACACTGTCACACAAAAAAAGTGAAATTAATTTTATTTAACCCAGTATATACAAAATGTCATCATTTCAACATGCAATCAATACAAAAAATGAGTTACTTTAGGGGCGGTGCCTGTGGCTCAAAGGAGTAGGGCGCCGGCCCCAAATGCCAGAGGTGGTGGGTTCAAACCCAGTCCAGGCCAAAAACTGCAAAAAAAGAAAAAAGAAAATGAGTTACTTTACATTCTTTTTTCTTAATAAGTTTTCAAAATACCAGTATGGATTTTATATTTGTAGTATATCTCAATTTGGACTAGCACATTTTAACTATTAATAGCCACATGTGGCTGGTGCCTACCATATTAGACTGCATAGTTTTAAATCAGGGAATCCTGAACTTGAAAAAAGCCTTAGAAAAGAAATAAAAAAGAAAACTGCCAAGAGTTTGAATGGCATTTTATACAGATTACCGTTAGTCAAAGGAGGATACAAACTAGGATAAAGGGACAGTTAGGCAAGAGTCAGACACCTAATGCTATTCTTTAATTAATTAGCATCCAAGTTAATCCAGTACATTTCTAGCAGCTACCAACAATATATATGACCCCAAGTTGGTGCTGGGAACAAATAAGACCCAATATCCTGCCTTTAAAGACTTCACTATTTTCTCAGACCCACTGAGAAGCCAAGTCTCTAAAACAGGTATGTTTGGTACCAAAAATGTCCATGTGAAATGTGACTATGCACAGATAAGAGAGAACATGCTTTCTATTCCTATATTATGCAGAAATGGTGAAAATTATCCCATTCTCTACCCCTCAGTTAGTGTCAAAACTGGGGTCATAATTCAGTAAACTATATACCTGTTTCTGGCTCCTGAAATGATTATTTCTACTATCCTATTATAAAGATGACTATTTTTATAGAAGGTGAGCAATAACCCTTTTTCATTGCTAAAATGTCTATTTAAATTAAACATAAGATCCAAAAACATTCAAGTTACTATTCAAGTTGCTTAGTTTGCAATAATCAACTACTTAGCCCAGAATTGATTGGGTGGCGTATACTGAGACGCTCCACAAAAAAAAAATTAAGAAAGAAAAAAATCACTTCGTCACCCTCGGTAGAGTGCCATGGCATCATAGCTCACAGTAACCTCAAACTCTTGGAGTTATGGGATCCTCTTGTCTAAGCTTCCCCAGTAGGTGGGACTACAGGCACCCATCACAACGCCCGGCTATTTCTAGAGGCAGGGTCTCACTCCTGCTCAGCCTGGTCTCAAACCTGTGAGCTCAAGCAATTCACCCGCCTCGGCCTCCCAGAGTCCTAGGATTACAGGCATGAGCCACTGCAACACATGATCAAATTTTTTTTTTTTTTTTTTTGAGACAGAGCCTCAAGCTGTCACCCTGGATAGAGTGCTGTGGCATCACAGCCCACAGCAACCTCCCATTCCTGGGCTCAAGCAAATCTCTTGCCTCCACCTCCCAAGTAGCTGGGACTATAGGCGCCCGCCACAACGCCCGGCCATTTTTTGGATGCAGCCGTCATTGTTGTTTGGCGGGCCCGGGCTGGATTCCAACCTGCCAGCTCAGGTGTATGTGGCTGCTGCCTTAGCCCGTTGAGCCACAGGCGCCGAGCCATGATCAAATTTTTTGATGAAAACATCTGAAAAAATGTTTCATAGGTATTGAATATTTTCTGTTAATAATATTAAATCAGATACCTCTGAGAGGGATGCATCAATCTTGGAAGGAATTTTCAGGTCTAGCCATGGCTGGTAGTTTTCAAGCAGCAAGGATGGCCTAAAGAAAAAAAAAAAATCATACAATTATATCACTTGAAATCCAAAATATAATTAAAAGAACCAACAAATAAAAGTTATTTAACTTACCTATGTCGTTTACATTTCACTTTACCACAAACAGCACAGCTATGACCTTGAGGAAATAATTCTTGAAGTGCTAACTGTTAAAAAGGAAAACAGGGGTGGGGAGTGAGATTGTCCTTACTTTACATCTTTACTAAAAACCATCAATCAACTTTCCAAAGTTTTTTAATCAATGTATGAATTCAGAAGACATTTTTTTGTCTGTTGTAACAGCAAAACCATTCTTGGTAATAAATATACTTGCTAAAATCCCAATTAACAGAGTAAAAAAATAACCAGACGAAATACTTCCAAGTACCTAAGTCAAATTTCCAAGATTAAAGTTAAAATCAATTGTTATCATCACTTATAAAAAAATAAATGTACATTTGAAAGTGATACTCTACTAAAAAGGTATAAGAAAAAATTACTTTCTACTTTTCTAAAACCTTGAATTCAACTAAGAAGAAGAAATGTGGTAACATTTATAGTTAGATTCCCAACAAAACATGAACACCACTTTCCCTGTCTTTCCTCTGAGTAGAAATATCAACAAATCTGGCACAAGCGACTGCATCCACTTAAAAGACAACTTCAGGATATCCCACTAAACCCCGATCTACAGACCAAAATCCTGCCTTACAGAGGTAGATTCAATGCACTACCACTTTCATTACATTGCAGTAATACAAATTACTTGGTTATGCAAGCTACCTAGTTCTTTCTATGGAGCACAAATATTTAATAATTTAATAGGGTTAAATCACTTAATCCAGAGTTCCCTAACTGTATCTGTGCCTTAGAAACACCTAAAAGCTTTTGTCTTTTTTTTTTCTTTTTTCTGAGACAGGATGCTGCTTTGTCACCCAGAGTGAAGTGCAATGGCAACATCATTGCTTAATGCAGCCTTGAACTCTCAGCCAAGCTCCTCCAGCCTCAGCTTCCTGAGTAGCTGGGAGTAGAGGCAGATGAGTCCACACCTGGCTAATTTTTCTTATTGTTTGTCAAGACAAGGTCTCACTATGCCACACAGACTGGTCTTAAATTGCTCTGCCTCCCAAAGTGCTAGAATTACAGGTGTAAGCCACCATACCTATTCTAGAATTTCAAAAATTCCCCCAGGAGATTCATTGCACAACCAGCTTTGAGAACCTCTTCTTTTTTTTATTTTTATTTTTATTTTTTTGAGACAGAGTCTCACTTTTTTTGCCCCCAGTAGAGGGCCACAGCATCACAGCTCATAGCAACTTCAAACTCTTTGGCTTAAGTGATTCTCTTGTCTCAGCCTCCCAAGTAGCTGGGACTGTAGGAACCCACCACAACGCCTGGCTACTTTTAGAGATGGGATCTAGCTCAGGCTGATCTCTAACTAGTAAGCTCAAGTAATCCAGCTGCCTCGGCCTCCCAGAGTTCTGGGATTACAGGCGTGAGCCACCACGCCAGGCTAAGGACCTGTTTTAATTTATTGTCCTCTCAGTTAAGATGCAGTTAGAGGATATCCTAAAATCGTGAATCCCAATTTCTGGGATTATTATATTTTCTTTTTACAGCTCCTCCAAGGAGAACTATATACCTTCAAAACATATATAAGTAAATTTAATTTTGGAAATTTTCTGACTTACTTATCTTCCATTATTAAATCATATTAAATGACTTTTTAAAAAGTCAATGCTTTAACATGCTTTCAATAATAAATATTAAACTGCATAGGGCCATACATATGACTCTTAAAAATAAGAACATATAATTTTACCTTGGGTTTGTATTTTATCGTGAAGAATATATTTGGTAAGAGAGAATCAGGTCCTAATGAGCAGTAGAATGTGACAACTCCAGCAACAAATGACCAGAAGATCATTAAAACATGAAGATACCTTAGAAACAAATTAATCATTAGAAATGAAGAAAATATATAAATTATCCTTTCATTAAGTTAACAAGTATTTGTTAATCACCTACCATATCCGACTGAAGAAATTTTTTCAATCATGATTAATTTTCTGTAATGTTTATTAAATACAAGGAATCACAAAATGTATGCTATCAAATGTTTCATTTAACGTGTGAGGGGTATAAATTCTCAGTATTTCATAATTTGTCACCTATGTGGTTATTTTTAACTAGCCTCACCATATTCTTCCAGAATACCTTCTAAGCACAGTGTAGTATTTACACCCACCATAAAATTTTCATTCAATCAAAACAAATTTACTAAGTGCTTATTTTTGCACTAGATAGTGCTAGGCTCTGAGAGTACTACAGGGAATAGCACTGCTATGTTCTTTACTTGCATGGGAAATACTGTCTAGAAATGATTAACAGGTAAGTAAATGAGCATGATTTAATATGATCATGTGTTTTATATTATGACAAAATACCCAAGATATAGGAACACCACAGACTGATTACTGAAAACAAATTTAAAAGGACAAAAAAGCATTTTTCAGAAAAAGTAATGTCTACAAGAAAACTTAGTAAGTAGGAGTAAACAAACAGAAGAGGATAGTAGAGAGAAATGGGGGTCTGGAGAAGAGTTAGAGGAATTCAAACTTAAGAGAAACACATGGGCCAAGTGTTAGGCAGTTAATTAGACATAAGAGGGGGAATGCCTAATGTGGTTAGGCCATCTTAGACTGGTCTGGGTCAAGCTGACCTGAACTATGACAGGAATGGGGCCAGTCAGGACCTTGCAGGTAGGATGCCTTGAGATAGAGGCTGATTAACATCCTAGGGATTTTCTGATATTTTCAGATGCAGTCATGCTGACCTATGCTATTTTGGAAAGAGCTGATTAAGATCCTGGGAGATTTCCAAGAAGCAAGTGGTACCCTCTAAGCTGTGTATAAAATCCCAACAACTGTGCCTTCCACAGAGCCTGCAGTCACTAGGACTGGGCCTGGGTTGTTGTACAAACCATTAATAGTTAATAAACCTTTCTTTTCTTGGTAAAACTTTACTCATTCTTTTCTATTATTTTGGTAACTATCCTAAACCATCATTGTGCCACTCTAACACAAAGTCTAATCATAGCTCCAAGAAGAAGTGGTCTTGAGATTAATCTTAAAAAGCAAGCCAAGAACAGATAATAAAGGGTCACATAAAGGGTCATGCTAAAGTGTCTTTATACAGGCAGTCCTCTGATGTGCAAAAATTTCATTCACCATTATTTTAAGTTACATTAGTTTCCCACGACACAGTTCAAATTCCAATGACCACAGTATCTTTATTAACTATGAATAGCTGCATAAGGTACACATTTTTGTTAACTCTTCAGTCCACAAATTATATAAATAACAGACATGTATCATGATCAGAGACCAATCACATCACTTCTGTCAGTGACTGGTTGGTCACTCGCTGCACACCAGCTGTCATTCAGTTCATGGACAGCAAAGCATAGAGTTGTGTTACCTCCTTGTTCTTGTAAAAAAGTCCCATGACATTTCACAAAAATGGGTAATTTAAAGAAGAAATTGGCCCACAAACAAGAAAGTACAACAAAGGAATGAACAGTGATAATACTAGAAGTGAAATTCAAATCAAATGTAAATGAGTTAAGAAGAAATTGCTAACTGTGGGAATAATGCCAATGCTGCTGTTTGCAAGACTCTAGATACGCAGCCAGAAGAATTTAGTGAAGGGAACTTATCAACATCAATGAGGAAAGTGGTTGTGACAAAAACGATAAAAACGTCCCTGAGGAGGTGACACCAGCCAAAATTTTCACATTAAGGGAATTCTGTAAGATTTCATAATATTAGATAAAACACTGAAAGCTGATCCAAACTTAGAAGATGGAAATTCACATAGGTACAGAAAATATACTCCATATCCTGTATTGTACGATGAGAAGATTAAGATCACTTTGCAGTTTCTACTTACATTTTTACATTTCCATACTACAGACAAAAGCAGGGACTGCCTTGCATTATCTTACAAGAAAGTAAGGTAAGTGCACTGTAGAGGACATCTGCAAAATGTCCTTTCTTCCTACCCACCGCGAAGTTCAAATGGGAACAAGAACTGTACCTCCTTATAGATTTTATCTCCTTTACTCAAAACTACATTAAGAATGAACATAAAACCCCAAATGAACCAATCACAGCATCCTCTTCCCCGACAACTACATAAGGCAAAGGGTGAGCGGTCGCCTGTCTCAAGCTCCAGAAGGAACGACTTGCAGACGACAAACCTGAGAATAATTATGGAGAAATGTTCTCAACTACCCACTACATCTCTGTCATCTATTGTAGCAAAATGAGAGAAATCTACAAGTTTCTTTCAGGGGCAGAACCTTCCAATTTCAAATGCCAATAGAATTTAACAATTTTATCCTTTCAGACTATTCCAGGTTTTCCTACCGGGGGTGAGGGGAGAAGGAAAGAGAAAACAACACGCTCGTGCTAGAGTGAGAATTTGCCTAAAATTGCGGTTGCGACTGGACCTTAACCCAGCCCTCCCCGTCAGCTGACCGGACTACCCGCGCGGCCTCGCAGTGAGGCGGACGCTCGGGCTTCACTGTTTCGGAAAACATCCGCCAAGAACCCTTTTTGAGAAATGGTGAAAAGAAGGTAAGAATCGGCGCGGGCCTGCGCTAAGACGGAGCCTCGGGAAAACGACACGTCCCCTCCCACCGACCGCTGCACCCGGCGCCCACTTCCCCCCCGGGGCCCCCACCTCAGGCTCCTCCACACTGAGGACCCCAGTCCCCCCAGGCTCCTCCCCTCCAGGGAGCCCTCCCCCTAGCCTAGAGGCTCCCTGACCTCCCCCAGGCATCCCCCCCAATCAGGTCCTCCTCCCCCTGAGGTCCCCCTTCCTCCGCAGGCTCCCTCCCCGCCCCAACGAGGCCACACCAACCCCAAACTCGCGTCCGCGCAGCCCAGGAAGGACCTCTACACAGCTTCGGAAACGCCGCCGCCGCCTCGCCCGGCGGCCTCACCTGTGGAAAAGCAGGGAGGCGGCGCTGAGGCCAAGCAGCAGGAAGCAGAACAGCGGGTACTGGCGGCAGAGCTCGCGCCCCGCGTCCAGCCGAAGCCGCTGCCTCAACCTCTCGCCCACCGCCCGCGCCCGGGGCAGCATTTCCGTCCGCGCGGCGAGCGCTCGGGGCTACCCCACCGACCCCCGACGTCCGCGCTCCGCAGGCCCCACCGCGCGTGCGCAGCTCCGCCCCGGCCGGAAGGAAGCCGGCGGCCACCCCCAGGGAGAGCGGCTTGCAGTCCACACCGCGGCCCTGGCCTTTTCTCGAACTCGGAGGACGGCCTTGGCGCCGGGCAACCGCCTGCATCGCGGAGGACAGGAGACAGCAGTGCCCGAGCGCAGCCGAAGCCCCGGAATACGCGGAGCGTGCGGAGGGCGACCTGTACTGCCCTCTCCGCGCGCTCTCTAGGGGGCGGGCCTGGCCTCTCCGTGACACGCGGGCGAGGGGAGGACGCGCGCAAGGCCCTGGATCTCCTGGGGCGGGTGGAGGTCGCGGACGCAGCCCCGGAGTCCTCGGTCCGAGGAGTTAAATCCTGCGAGGCGGAGGTCGGGTCACGGCTCCCCGAAGCCTGACCAAGTGCAGGGGTTTGCATGAGGCAGCTTGGTTTAAGTCTCTTTTGTAAGATTTCTTGGGCTTCCCCTTTACTAATTCTTCACATTTCTGAATTTTATTATTTATTTAATTGAGACAGAGTCTCACTCTGTCACCCTCCATAGAGTGGCGTGGCATCACAGCAACCTCAGACTCTTGGGTTCAAGCGATTCTCTTGCTTCAGCCTCACAAGTAGCTGGGACTACAGGCGCCCACCACAACGCCTGGCTATTTTATTTTTTTTTGTATAGCAGGCCCGGGTCGGGTTCGAACCCACCAGCTCCGGAACATGTGGCCGGCGCCCTCACCATTGAGCCACAAATTTTAATTTCTGTATTCTCTGCCACTCTTGAGGGATGCAAGAAGACGTTGTAATAGCTAAAGTTGTAGGCGGCGCAGTAGCACTTTGATTTAACCTTCACACGTTCACCAGTACTCAAGTTTGCGAGACAGAACTTAAATCAGCATCATGTAGCTAACGAAGCCCGGATTCTACATAGTCTCAACTCCAGAGCTGCGCTCAGGCGGCCAATTCTTTCTCCCTACGCGGTTACCCTCTAAAGTGGGGACACTGACTAGCTTCAAATGGCGTATGCGGTTTCATGGACCTTTTCCCTTGCTGTACTTAAATCACGTATCATTTTTAATGATTCCTATCTTCCTTTATTAGAATGCACTATCCTTCATTCCACTTTTAGGGATGGGGTCTCGCTAACTGCACTCCAGCCCAGGATGGAGTGCAGTGGCGTGATCCATAGCTATCTGCAGCCTCAAAATCCTGGGCTTGGCAATGCTCCCCCCTCGCCCTCCAGAGTAGCTGGGACTACAGGGGTGCACAACCTGCCCAGCTAATTTTCTAATTTTTTGTAAAGACAGAGGTCTTGCTAAATTGCCCAGCCTAGTCTCAAACCCCTGGCCTGAAGCGATCCTCCTCCCTTAGCCTCACAAATTTAAGACATTACAAGTTTCAACCACTGCACAGGAGCTTCCGTTATTCCATTATTGCTCATCACTTACTGCACTGATGCTATGATTATTACCATCCTTGACCATAAATCTATGCAGCCAATTTCTAATTATTTCTTTAGGATCAACTCAAGTTAACTGGGTCAAAGGGCAAGAATATTAACATTCTGGGTACATACTGACAAATTTTAGTCGTTGTACCAGTTCCACATTGGTATGTGAAAGTGAACATTTCACAGATCCTCAACATTAGGTATTACTGTTTAACATCACAAATATACGCACACTGTTCCGTTTGTGATTAAACCACTTAAGATACTAAGTGCAAAAATCATTGGAAAGCTTAGCACTTTTTAAAAATGTTTTGAGGTACTTAAAGTTATTTCACTTTTGCATCAAGCATCTTTGAATTATCTGTTAACATGCTAAGACTACTGAAGTATAGAAGGTACATATTGAATTGATGTACATGTATCAAGTGCCTACTGTGGACTTAAGTGCTTTATACTTTCCTAAGTTACTTTATTAACTTTGGGTGGTAAGTTATGTTGCCTTTTATTCTGTTTAAAACTTGCTTCCTTAAAGGCTTATTCTGAAAGTACTGTTCAACTTTTCACCAAGACTCACTATATCTTATAGACAAAATATTTTCAGTTCTGTTCAAATTAGACATCTTCACATCCAATTGTAAAACTTCTCATTATGAATTTTTTTTTTTTTTTGAGACAGAGTTTCATTATGTCACCCTCGGTAGAGTGCCATAGCGTCACAGCTCACAGCAACCTCCCAACTCTTGGGCTTAAGTGATTCTCTTGCCTCAGCCTCCCAAGTAGTTGGGACTACAGGCGCCCGCCACAATGCCCAGCTGTTTTTTTGGTTGTAGTTGTAGTTGTTGTTGGGCAGGCCGGGCTGGATTCAAACCCACCAGCTCAGGGCTATGTGGCTGGCACCCTAGCTGCTGAGCTACAAATGCCGAGCCTCATTATGATTTTCTTAGCAGGGGCAATTACAGTAAGCTAACTAGAAAACAGATCATTTCAATTTCCATATTGCTCATAATCAGAAGAGAAAAACAGTGATAAATTTTTGCCATAAGAAATTTTTTAAAAATCCACACTTATAGCCGGGCATTGTGGCACATGTACTACTCAGGAGGCTGAGGCCAGGGAATCACCTAAGCCCAAGACTTGGAGATTGCTGTGAGCTGTGACGCCATAGCACGCTACCGAGGGCGACAAAATGAGACTATCTCTAAAATTAAAAAAAAAAATCCACATCTAAAGCAAGAAAGACTTAAATTTCTCTTACTACAGACCTCATCTAAGGAAATAAAATGACCTGTATTTTCGTCAAATCTCCCTTTAGTCTTGTTTTCACTTCTGCAATGACATATAGAGCTTGAAAAATTTTTTCCAACCTTGTGATTAGATTTTGAGCTTCCTAAAGAGGACAATGGGATTTCACTATCACAATCCTGGTACTACACCCAGCTCCACCTACTAGCAATGTCATTGAGCAAGGTTAACTTGATCTCACTCCTGCTCCAACCCTAAAAAACACAGCTACTTTCTTCTTGAAGTTTTAGGGAAATTTTAAGTTGGGTGGGAAGTGCCTCTTAAATATCTTTGTACAATACTTAATACACATTTTCCAAGTTTGATTGGCTTATGGAAAGAAAAACAGCTAAACCAATTAGAATGTATTTGTATTATGATAATCAAAAATGAAAATAACATGAAATCAAAGCTATAAAAATACCTTACAGGAAACTGAGGCCTGGAGAGGTTTATTGCCTACCTTAAGTTCTAGACCTGCACTAGCCAATGCAATAGACACCAGCCATATGTGGCTTACTGAGCACTTGAAATATTACTCATTCGAATAGATATGCTACAAATAGACATGTAAAACATACACAGATTTCAAAGACTTAGCATGAAAACTATCAATTTTAAAAAGTAGATTACGTATAATTTTGGAAATAATGGGCCAAAAATACTTTTATCTGTTTATAATTTAATGTGGCTAGAAAATTTGAAATTACATATGTGGCATTATATTTCTACTATACAACACTGTCTAGATCAGCAGTTCTCAACCTGTGGGTCATGACAGCAGGGTTGCAGCATTAGAAAGGCTGAGAACGATTAAAGGGCTGCAGCATTAAGAAGGTTGAGAACCACTGGTCTAGATGGTAGCTGTGGACAACCAGTACACTTAAATGTGTAAGTTTTTGATAAATGCTAACGATTATCATATGTGCTAGGGGTACATTTACCTATAAATGTAACAATAATTGATATTGCATTCATCTAAAGGGTTCATAGACATCAAACCGCAGTCCAATAATATGTCCATTATTTTAATGAATATTTATTGAATAGCAAATGTAAGGCACTGTGCTAGATGTGATGGCAGATACAATGAATTCAGGTGCATTTTTTTCTGACCTCCAAAGGCTTACAATCTAGTGAAGGAGACAAGTCACACATAGATAAAAATGTATAACAGGGTGGATTTATATATAAAGACTAATAGTGTTTGTTGTTTTTTTTTTTTTTTTCAATGACAGTTAATGGAAAAATGGAAACCCTGAACTGTTAGGATCTGAAAAGACCTGTGAGAAAACAGTTTGAGCAAATAGGACTCATTTCTGCTTTCACTTAATTTTCAAAAGTCACACAGCACCAGGCTAATGTTTCCACTTAATGTCATTCTCCCCACCCTACCAACAACTGTTTTTTATGTTGGTACAGAAATTTTGCAAGGTAATGTTGAATACCTGATTTCCAATATTTAGGTCTACTTAACTTTGATGACCCTGAATGTAAACCACATTTCAACATTTTGAGGGCCATGACGTGTGGGTGGGGTTGGGGGGGCGGGTGTATGAGACAGAGAATAGATACACTACCCTGGAAACCATTTTAGTTCCTCCCTCCCTCTCACATATGCCTCCTGTAACTTGGAGCTCTCCTCTTGACAGGATAAGCATTTTCAGAGTCCTCATGCCCATCCCACCTCAAATAATCATGGTTTATATTCATCTTTTTAGTACCCCTAATGTTATTTTTACAGTTTAATTTTACATTTCATAATACCTTCTCTTCCCCACAGTCTTATCGCTATTTTTCAACCTCTGAATATACTGCCTGTTAGAGAGACCCTGACATTTAAAATCCAGTTATTATTTTCACATTTACCCCTCTTATTTTTATGGCCATGAGGTAAAATCTCTGATCAGAAGATAACTACAGCTTTGTAGAACCAGCAGCTCAACTCCAGATACTAGCTGGGTAAAAGCTATGACCAAAAAATTCTGGGTAGTCTCAATATCTTAGCACCAAAAAAATTAAGCATTTCATATTATCTTATTTCTAAGTTATGATGGAATAGCCATCCCTTTTAAAACTTACGTTCATGGAAATAGAGTTGGTCATAACTTTAGAAAATGTAAATGAATTTATTAACTGCTTCGAAAATATACTTATTTGATAAATATTAAAGATTGAAGAAGGCACTTACAATCTAACAGACCATTATCTTGTATAGGATGGCCAATGCTTTTCTCTACATTTTAAGTTACTCTTTAAATAAGTAAATTACTCTTTATTTCTTAGGTTAACTAGAAACAATGGCTTTCTTTCATATAAATGTTATATCACTTTTGATAGTTTTCAGATAGCTTTCAAATGACTTCAGTAACTTTAGAAAACATCTTAGAAGGGCTTTGCAATCCTTACTTTTCAGTAGCTATTTCCTAAAACATGAAAATTCAAGCATTTAACATGTTACTATGAACTACCATGCTTAGTTTAGAATTTTGAAAATTGCTAATATTGTGACTTCAATTCTAATACTACCATTAGAAATACTACTAAAAGAAACTTCCCATTTTGGTAAATGATTCTGAAAAATAAACTCAATGCACTCTATCTAATTAGAAATCTTGAATAACTTTGGAAATTTTCATTAAAAAATTTCCCCTATTTATTCAAAGACAGTTGCCATTTATTTATTTTTGACAGTCTCTGTTACCCTGGGTAGAGTGCCATGGTGTCACAGCTCACAACAAACTCAAACTCCTGGGCTCACAGTGGTCCTCCTACCTCACCCTTTCCAAGTAACTGGGACTACAGGTGCTCACCACAACATCCGGCTAGATTTTCTAATTGTAATACAGACAGATGGAGTCTTCCTGTTGCTCAGACTTGTCTTGAACTCAGGGATATTCCTGCCTCTGCCTCCCAGAATTACAGGCAGGAAAAGCATAGAAATATCAGACATTCAAATGTTGCCAGATGTTTTAAAACTATATGGTTTTACTAACACTGCCTTTAAATAGAGATTGATAAATTTTACTTTATGACCTATATAGCTAAATTACAAACCTACAGGACAAATAATACAAGAAAATCGAGCTTATACCCTTACTTATCCCCAGAAGCAAAGCCAGGACTTTCATCTTGATGATTCTCCAAAGTGTGTATGTATTCTTCAGGAATATGATGTTGATAGTGTTAATGGCAAGGAAATTTTACTTATTGTGGTTGAAGATTTTTGCTTGAGGGGCTGGTTTGGGGTAAGGTATAACTAACTCCAAAATACCAGAAATGCTGAGGTGAGCCAAAGAAACTTAAGGGAAGTGGTTGGTTTAAAGACAATTAATGGAAGATAAGGGTAGAAGGATGAGTGGGCACCAAATTATTAAACTTTAAATTATGTAAGTACATTCGTTACATTTTATTTCTATTGGACAGTGCTGTTGTACACTCTAGAGCTAGATGTGGAGAACAAGTAAAATTACCTGCTACTTAAAATTTTGGTCTTTAGAAACCACTTATTTGAAAATAAGGAGTTTAACCAGATCTGAACTTCCTAAACCCAGTATTCAGGAGGTTGAAATGGAAAGATGGCTTGAGCCCAAGAGTTTGCGGTTACTGTGAGCTATGAAACCACGGAACTCTAGCAAGGGGGACAAAGTGAGACTTTGTCTCAAAAAAAAAAAAAAGAAAAAGAAAAACCAGAGGGACAACTGCTGACAGAGAAAAGCACCCTGATGTGTGACACCTAACAGCAGAAGACAGAAATCAAGCATGCCAGACATTCCAGCAGGAGTCCACACAGAAGTGACATTAGGCTGTCATATAGGTGAATTGAAGGAGACAAATACGGACAGGAGAAGAGAAATAAAGACAGGTAAGGGCTCGGCGCCTGTGGCTCAACGGGCTAAGGCGCCAGCCATGTACACCTAAGCTGGCGGGTTCGAATCCAGCCCGGACCCGCCAAACAACAATGTCAGCTGCAACCAAAAAATGGCCGGGTTGTGGTGGGCGCCTGTAATCCCAGCTACTTGGGAGGCAGAGGCAAGAGACTCGATTGAGCCCAAGAATTGGAGGTTGCTGTGAGCTGTGATGCCACAGCACTCTATCCAGGGTGACAGCATGAGGCTCTGTCTCAAAAAAAAAAAAGACAGGTAAGAATGTAGTAGAGATTAGGGAACTAGCAAAGTGCCAAGGAGACTTTTTAAGAAGACAGTCAATGTAATAAATGCCACAGAGGCTAAAACTTTGAAAAATATCTCATTTTCATGTAAGAACACTGGTATCCTGTGAATATCTCCTGTAAATAGAGGGGAAAGGAAAACCCACTTAAAAGGGGCCTCATTCCAAAACCACAAGCTCACTAGAAAAGGTGCAATCAAATGCTTTATATTTAGAATCAGGTAAGGTTTCAACCTAAAGACAGTTGGGAGGGGGCGCAGAGACAGAAATCACTGGTACTTAGGAAAACACTCAGGCTTTTATGAATTATATGCTGACCCTGTATTTTGGAGAACAATTATGAACACATAAAATTTAAGAAGTTACTTTAACAGGTACGACTGCCTTGTATGCCCTCATCAGGTTAATAAAGTCACATGACACTAAATGAGAACTGACTAGAACTTTAAAACCAAAACTTGGAATAAATACGCACTTATTCCAAAAACTCTACAAGGTAGTTACCACCACAAAAGTAGATCCATTCAGGGTGACTCTCACCTAGTGCAGTAACACAGTAATTTAAGGAATTGGGAATAACTTGAAATAATGCTTTGAGGACTATCTAATGAGGGCTTGCTTTCTTCTTCAAAATATAAAGTTCTCCAGTATTAGCTAACTGTAAGAGAAATAATTCAACATACTGTCTTTCTCTCAGAATACTATCACAGAAACCAAAAATCCTCCAGGCAGAATTTCACTAAAAGCACAAGCCATATGTCATAAGATGTAGAGAGCTAGAAAAATACCAGGATGTCAGTCTTTTATAAGTGAAGAAACTCAGGCCCAGAAAAGTTAAATACATATTAGGTTATTAAGTAAAAAATATCTGATATCCTTAAGTGCTAAGCTTGAAAGTTGTTCTCTTTCACATTTCACTTTGACACTTCTTGATATTTATTATTGTAAAGGTGCATCCTCAGTCAAATCCATGTTTTGGCTAATCATCTTTGAAATTTTTTTTACAGCTATTTTTGTGAAACTATGGATAAGTCAAAACTTTGTGTTATTTTTGAGTATGAGTTGTCATTAAACAAATACAGCACAGCTAGCTTCAAAAATCAAAAAGTATTTGGGAAAGATGTGGCTAATGAAGTTTGAGAAGTTCGTTCTGGTGACTTTAATCTTGAAAATGAGCCACATGGGTGACCTGGTGGATAATGATGAGCTGAAAGCTGTAGTGAAAGGAAATCCATCTCACCCTGCTGAATTGGCAGCAAGGCTTGATGTTACTATTCCCAGTAGAGGGCCATTTGAAACAAACTGGCCAGGTAAAGAAGCTGGATAGATGGGTTTCAAATGAATTACGAGCGTCAGAAAAGAAATACTATTGAAGCTTGCCTTTTTTTGCCTTCATGACACAAAGATGAACTATTTCTACACCGCATTTATTCCATGTGATGAAAAATGAATTTTTTGACAATTACAAGCATTTGGCATAATGGTTAGATGATGAGGAAGTGCTGAAAACAGTTCAAAACTGAATATGCATCAAAAAAAAAGCTAATAGGTGGCGGCGCCTGTGGCTCAGAGGAGTAGGGCACCGGTCCCATATGCCGAAGATGGCAGATTCAAACCCAGCCCCAGCCAAAAAAACAGCTAATAGGCTTGGCGCCTGTGGCTCAAACTGCTAAGGCGCCAGCCACATGCACCTGAGCTGGCGGGTTCGAATCCAGCCCGGGCCTGCCAAACGACGACGGCTGCAACCAAAAAAAAAAAATAGCTGGGCTTTGTGACAGGAGCCTGTAGTCCCAGCTACTTGGGGGGGTGGAGGCAGGAGACTGGCTTGAGCCCAGGAGTTGGAGGTTGCTGTGAATCGTGATGCCACAGCCTCTACCCAGAGCGACAGCTTGAGGCTCTGTCACAAAAAAAAAAGCTAATAGTGTATGTCTGGTGGGCCAGCTAGTATTACACACTACAGCTTCATGAAGCATGGTCAATGGATCACAGTGAATGTCCACTACAACCAGGTGGATGACATGATGAGGATGCTTGTGATTAAGCAGCTGAAACTGGTCAATAGGACAGGCTAATCCTCTTGCAAGACAATGCTCAACCTCATCACACAACGCTGCTCATACTACAGAGTGGACTTGGACACTCCCTGTCATCCATTGTAGTCACCAAACCTTGCTCCAACTGGTACTTCCTCCAGGTTTTGGACCACTTGTTGCAAGAAAAAATATTTAAATCTCAAAAAGCTATGGGAAATGCCTCTTGTGATTTCATTGCCACCCACACTCCAGGATTCTTCATTGCTGGCTACACAAAACTGTCAGTAGTTTAAGGCACATACTTAGATCTATTATGTTGCTTGTTTGAGACAGAATAAGCTATTGATTGGAAATCAGATATTTCATATTTAATGACGTAATATGTTTGTATAGTTCCATGAAATTCCTCAATGACCTAAGGAAAAATATTTTTACTGTTTTTCACCTAGACTATTAGAAAAAAGGGAATTTTCCCAGCCTGAGCAAAATTGAGACCTCATCTCTATATCTAGCTAGAAGTGGTGGTGGGTGCCTGTGGTCCCAGCTACTCGGATAACTAAAGCAAAATTATTCTCTTGAGCCTAGGAGTTTGAGGCTGCCATGAGCTGTGACACCACTGCACTCTACCGAGGGTACTAGACAAAGATGACTCAGTTTCCTGGCTGGGTGTATACATTTGTGTACATATGTATACACACACAGTATGTGCAGCCTGCCAAATACCATCACCATTAAAAACTTAACCAAGGCTCGGCGCTTGTAACTCAGCAGCTAGGGCGCCAGCCACATGCACTGGGGCTGGCAGGTTCCAAAACAGCATGGGACTGCCAACAACCACAACTACAATAAAAAAAATAGCCGGGCGATGTGGCAGGCGCCTGTAGTCCCAGTTCCTTGGAGGCTGAGGCAAGAGAATCGCATAACCCTACCGAGGGCAACATAGTGAGATTGTCTCAAAAAAATAAATAAAAACTTAGCCAAGATTTCTGGTACCCAAAACTGGGAAAGTCAGTTTCCCTCTTGACAAGCAATTAATATTTAGCATCATAAAACCTCGTTAAGAATTGTAACATCTGGAAGAGATCCACAACAGCCCAGATGGCCCAAGTTGTTTTGATGTATATTTACATAGAAAAATTTTGAGGATTTAGACTCCTCTAATCAGCAAAGAGAGCTGATGACAAAAGCATAAAAGAATGTAATCCATAGTAGATTAGTAAAGGACTCTCATCAGATCTCAGAACATCAATTATGAAAGGTCTGTTTGAGAGTTCCCTACCACAGGAAGGGATGAAGTCTCCTTACCTGGTTAAAAAGAAAAAGACCAAGACATGAAAAAAGATCAGCTTTCAAATGTAAATGGGAAAACCCAAAAACTCAACAGTTTTGTTTTGTTTTTTGTGACACAGTCTCACTTTGTTGCCCTGGGTTAGTGCAACATAGCTCATAGCAATCTCAAACTCTTGGGCTCAAGAGATCCTCTTGCCTCAGCCTCCTGAGTAGCTGGGACTACAAAAGCCCACCAGGACACCTGGGTATTTTTTTAGAGATAAGGTCTCAGTTCTTGCGTAGGCTCATCTTGAACTACTGAGCTCAAGCAATCCACCTGCCTTGGATTTCCAGAGCGCTGAGATTATAGGCGTGAGCCACTGAGCCAATTTCTTTTTAAACATTTTGAAATCATATGCTTGACATTCTCTGAATCTGTTGTACTATTCCCAAAGAGGCCTTTCAAAATAATCTGCTTTGCCCAATGAAGAGTGTCACTAAATTTGCATGCTTAGCCACAAAATGTCCTCTTTGTACTCACTAGCGCTCTGGATGCTATTCTCTTCTGAGGCAGACTTATTCAGACTTTTCCTAGATGATTTCATTTATTTACTTACGTATTTTTTGGAGACAGAGTCTCACTTTGTCACCCTCGGTAGAATGCCATGGCATCATAGCTCACACCAACCTCAAACTCCTGGGCTCAAACCATTCTCTTGCCTCACCCTCGCAAGTAGCTGGGACTACAGGCACCCACCACAACGCACAGCTATTTTTAGACAGGGTCTTAGGATCTTGCTCTTACTCAGACTGGTCTCAAACCCGTGAGCTAAAGCAATCCACCTGCCTCAGTCTCCCAGAGTGCTAGGATTATAGGCCTAAGCCACCTTGCTGGCCTAAATTATTTTAAACAAGCAGTGACATGAAAGTGACACTGGAGACTAAAATAATTTCTAATAAACCCAAAATAATGTGTACCCCAGTATTACATTTTACTAATACTTCCATTTTAAAATTAGCATCTCTTACACTAAATTGCACAATTTAGGTATAAAATATACATATTCCTTCATATACAACAGAGTATCAATATGGGGGGGACACTGGAAAAAAAGAGGCTCATGTTAATTTTGCATTCACAAGGCTACATAGAATAGGGGCTATTTTCCATGGGAGGGATAAAATGAAAAAAGGCAAGAACTCCTGGTTCACAGGAGTCAAAGTCAAAGAAATTTATGTGACTGATGGTTGAAAAACTGTTTTTAGGGTCCAGCCCCCTCCTCAAAGTGGGAGGAGTCAGAACCCCAGCAACTGGGCAATCTTCTGGCCTCTCCTACCTGCTCCCAAGAAAGCTAGAAGGAAAGCTTGTTCTTTGTTTTCTCACACTCATAAAACTTGCAGGCACCCATTTCAGTAGACAGGTCCAGTAACACCAGACTTCTCAAGGGAAGATAGTGCACATATGAAATTAAAAAAACTGCTCTGCTGCTTAAAGTCAACACATGCACTGAAAAAACAAAAAATTAGCGTTTACTACCAAGTGTAAGCAGAGGCAGTGATAGGACAGATGAATAATTAGGTGTTACAAATGCTTTGGTTATCTGGTGTAAGACAATTGGTATATACCTGAAAAAAGTTAAAGACAATTAATGGAAAAGGAAATTTAGCATTGAGTGTGCAATGCTCCCAACTTATGGTAAGAAAAAAACATTCTAGAGCATTGTAAAAGCTATCTATGTATCAAAAACATTTGTGCTCCTTAATATTTTGAAATAAACCCCCTGCCCACAAAATTTGGCAATTAGAGAACTGAAGACTTATGTGGGTTACTACAAAAGTTTTGAGACAGACTATGTTATGGTCCATTATTTCACTTCCAAGAAACACAGCTGACAGCATCTTGGTACACTGACCAAGTGCAACTTGCTCTGTTAATTAGTGTTTCTAGGAAGACTTCAAGGATTTTGTTTCATTTTTGTGTGTCTTAAAACTTCTGTAATGACCCACATACCTCTTAAGAGTAAGAAGTGAGCAGAAAAGACTTTCATATCCTGTGCTATCTGAATGTTTTCCATATACTGATATTCTTACATTTCTTAAAATGTCAACTAAGGATAAAGTATAAACAGCAAATTTACCTATCACTACTGAATCTTACATGGACAGTGAAAAAAATGCCTGAATTCAGAGCCTCTCTTCGCAGGGGACTGAATTTCAACTACCTACCAATTAGTAGTTAAACATAAGTCTACTCAAATGGATATAACTATTTCTGTTTTAAAATACAGTAAGCAATATGGATTACTCTTAAAAATAGCTGTTTAAAAAAACAGCTGTTTTCAGCTCAGCACTCATAGCACAGTGGTTATGGTGTCAGCCACATGTTGGGTTCAAGCCCTGCCCAGGCCAGCTAAACAATGACAACTGCAACAAGAAAACAGCCAGGCATTGTGGCAGGCGCCTGTAGTCCCAGCTACTTGGGAGGCTAAGGCAAGAGGATCACTTAAGCCCAAGAGTTGGAGGTTGCTGTGAGCTGTGATGTCACAGCACTCAACCAAGGGTGACACTGTGACACTGTCTCAAAAAATGAAGGAAAAAAAAGCTGCTTTCAAAGATCTAATTTTTAGTTATCTAACCTTCAAGCTTCTCAAGTATAATTACATACCCTCTCATCTTGAAATTGCTGTTTTAGAGAACCTTACACAAACTTCATAGACTCAAACTCAACTAAACTCTCCTCACCCGCAAAGTAAGAACTCAGTCTTGATGAACCCTTCCTCACAGAGACACAGACTGGAGGGCAGAATTGAGTGGTGTTGCGGGTTTCAGCACCAAATTAAACTGTCAGCTAAATTTTCTCAAGTCCACTGCTACAGAAAACTTTGAACACCCTTTTTCCTCTAACTTCAAATAAGAATAGATCATCACGGCTCGTTGCCTGTGGCTCAACGGGCTAAGGCGCCAGCCACGTATACCTGAGCTGGTGGGTTCGAATCCAGCCCAGGCCCACCAAACAATGATGGCTGCAACCAAAAAATGGCCGGACATTGTGGCGGGTGCCTGTAGTCCCAGCTACTTGGGAGGCGGAGTCAAGAGACTTGCTTGAGCCCAGGAATTGGAGGTTCCTATGAGCTGTGATGCCACAGCACTCTATCCAGGGTGACAGCTTGAGGCTGTCTCAAAAAAAAAAAAAAAAAAAAACAGAATAGATCATCACTTCCACAAAGGGTTGTTTTTAAAAATTAACAGATGTGAAAGACACAAAGCAGTCTATAAACCATAAAATCTATTGTTCCCTCAATTTCAAGACAATTTTTTTTTTTTTGAGGTAAGAGTCTCACTTTATCACCCTCAGTAGAATGCTGTGGCGTCTTAGCTCACAGCAACCTCAAACTCTTCAGCTCAAGCAATTTTCTTGCCTCAGCCACCTGAGTAGCTGGGACTACAGGTGGCGCCACAAAGTCCGGCTATTTTTTAGAGACAGGGGTCTCACTCTGGCTCAGGTTGGTCTCCAACCCATAAATTCAGGCAATCTGCCCACCTCGGCCTTCCAGAGTGCTGGGATTACAGGCATGAGCCACCACACCCAGCCTCTCAAGACAATTTTTTAAAATGTCAGATCGACATTTAAATGTAATTTACTTAAAACGTTACTATTTTGTGTTAATTTGTTAAGCTTTCCGTATTGTAAATTAAGTGGTTCAAAATATTTAATTACCCTTTTTAAGTATGGCACAAGTTTAATTCAGCAAATAAACTATATCTCCACCAAAACGAACATTTTGAGTATTTTCTTTCTTCCTTTTTTTTTTTAAATCAGCTTTATTTTAGCAGGCCTTGGCTGGGCCCAAACTTGACAGCCTCGGTGTATGTGGCCAGTGCCCTACCCACTGAGCTACAAGTGCTGCCTGAAGAATATTTTCTAAATGTTAGTCTAACATCATTCAGATTACCCTGCCCTTACAGGGCTTCCATTCTAAAAGACAGCAATAGAATTATATATAACAGTGGTTCTCAACCTGTGGGTTGCGATTCTTTTGGGGGTCGAACGTCCCTTTCTTTCACAGGGGTTGCCTCAATACATCCTGCATATCAGATATTTACATTACGATTCAGAACAGTAGCAAAATTAGTTATGAAGTCACAACGAAAACAATTTAATGGTTGCAGGTCACCCCAACATGAGAAACTATATTGAAGGATTAGGCATTAGGAAGGTTGAGAACCGCTGATCTAGAAGTTGACAATAAAATGTAGTAGTAAGAGGAATAAGGAAAGGAAAAACCTGTGGAACTATAGTAGCTGCTGGCTCTGCCCTATGTTTCTATTCTCCTAAATGCTAAGTGGGTCTTCAGGAAATCAAGAGATCAACTATGATCTGTTAGGTAATTTCAGAATAAGGGCTTTCTCATTTTAGTTTATGTGTAAGGGAACATGAAGTGAGGCAGTGCCTAAAGGAAAACACGCTAGTCCTTAACGACGCAGAGGGAGTCCTAAGAAGTCAGTTTGTGCAGATTCATGTGAACTTTTACTACTTCAAGAAAAAAAGCGAAGTATGAACTAAATTTGGTGAAACCACACACTATGGAACAAAAATAAAAAATGCATTATAATTTTTACAGATGACTTAATGTATAGCTCATTTTTTGTTTTCCTCTAAGCACATCCCGAATAGTAACTGGGAAACAAATTCTGTACATGTTCTTTTCTAACTTTTCGTAAGATGTTAAACAAGTTGAAACAATTTTAAAAGCCCAATTCCTGAGTCTTCAAATTAAAGCAACCAATTAATGTAAATACTAATATAGTGAAGATAGTCTCTTAAATATGCAATCATAAAGGTTTCTTTTGTTATGTGGCGACAAATCTAGCTTCAGCAATTTTTGTTCACACGATGCAGTACTTGTCACAGATTTCACCTTCTTTAAAGTGAAAACCACTAAATGAGTCGCAGACAACAGTGTGTGGGACTGTGTCCCAGTACTCTGACTTACCATGTGAAATCTATAAAACTCTTTTCCATAGATTTTATATTATTGTTAACAAGCCCTGGCCTTACTCTTTAATGTGTGGTAAAAAGCATTCTATGTTGTGAAATTAATTGGTCCATCCCAATAAATCCTTTGCCCTTTTGCCCTGAAAAACCAAAAACTGGCTGTAGTTCACAAATGATGTAAGCAGCCAACTCCCTTAGGTATGCTCAAATTCCCTCCAAATCAAGTTGAAATTGTCACAAGAATCTCCTTTTCAGAACATAGCTGGAAAGCCTAAAAAAGGCAAGAAATGACAATTCATAACATTACAGATAACACTCTTCAGATCAGAACTTGTATCAACCCCTTTACGGACTGGAAATCAGATAGTTACCAAAGCTTCTATTACTCTAAAATGGCCTTGACACTTCAAGGGTCACTGCTTGCGTTGGAAGCACACTTTAGGAAACTGTAACACTAGGCCTTATGAGGCCTTCTCCCACATCCAAAAGAAGTCTTAATCAAACTTCAAATCAAACTTCCCAAATAGAAGTGAAGCCCACACTAAGTGATCTAAATGTAGTCTTCTCATCAAGTGGTAAAAACTGCTACCCTCCCTCCAAGAAATCCTAGGGCTATATGAACTAAAGCAGCAAAAGTATTGTAGTCTCCTGTTCTTTGCAAATTACCACTAACTTCACCAAATCCAATGGCATGTGTGAGACCACAGAGTATTTCCACCAACAATGAAGACCAACCCAATACATTTATTCTATATATCTTCCAGTCATGTGATTGCAACTAGGGATATCAAAATAGGGGATTTTTTTTACCATTGGCTAGTTACTTTGAATGTATGGATAATCAAAGGACAATAGATCTCTACAGATCCCAAGTATCTACTTAGAGGCTGTTAAGTGAAAAATGAGGAAATGGAGGACACCCACAATAACTCTTGGACTCTTGGAGACCCTAAGACATGCTACAAAAATAGGTCTTTATTCTTAGGAAAATATAGTCAGAGCTAGCTTCCTTATGCTATACATAAAATCTTAACATCAGAGGCAGTACAGATAGTACAGAGAGTTTTTGAACTGATCTCCAAACAAGCACAAACCCACTACGTTGAAAAGAACAGGTAATTTGAGGTTTTTGGCAAAAGACAGTACTTCACACATCTAATCCAAATCAAAGAGCCTGCAGACAGTTTTCTGTGAGATGAAAGGAATGAAATAAATATAAATTCTATGGATAAATAAATGTAAAAGACAATTTAAATAAGCTAACTAATATTTTTTTAAATAAAAATACTAGTCAGGTACAAGCTTTTGTTTCTCAGTGCCAGACTCCTAAATGTTTACCAGACTACTGTTAATATCATTAACAACCTAATCTTTGACCCAGAGTGTTAGTAATAATACTGATTTGAATCTGCAAAAGATTGACTTTCCAACTGAATTCTTTCTGGTCCTGAAAAATATTTTAGGTGTATTACTGAAGGCAGACTGTGGTACAAATAGAATTTATGTCTTAAGTACTTTTAAAAACTGACAGACCCCAAAAGTCCATCTACTAATTTTACCCAGTTAAAAAACATCTATGAGCACTGGTTCATAATTAGCTTAAGAAAAGTAGTGGCATGCCCTGCTGAGTGGTATGGTAACTGAGTACACCATCAAACACCAACCCGCTAGTCTGTTCCTTGTATATACTGTTACTTAAGCTATTTATTCATTAGCTGTATACCCACCAATTGAATTCCTCTCATACAATGTAAGTTTTATGCTATAATAATTAGGGAGAAATCTAATTAAGTGACGGTGGGTATTCTTGAAATTTTAGAAACCTGAGCAATCTTTTTCTCTAGATAGTGCCTCTCTCCTAAATGCATGAAGCCCTTCTACTTTTCAAAGTTTCTCCCCTTGAAATACCCACTACGTATCACACTATCAGAACATGGTAACCTTTTGCTGTTTCTGATCAACAGTGACTTTTTGCTTAGTAGTCAAAAAAGCTATCTCAAATGTATTGTTGGAGGTTCATTCTACTATTTAAAAACTTTTTTCAAATATCTAATATACAAGTGAATACCTCAAATCTCCCCATCAACCCATTTCTATGTTGTTCCTATTTTACAGGGAAAATGTTTATATTTTCAATCAGATTTGCAATAATTGGTAGAAAAGTTTCTCATGATGCTACAAATTGCAATCATGAGTGTGCAACAGCTTTTTTGTGCTCAATTTTCCCTTCATTTTTAACGTCTGATTTAGTTGCAACGGCTGAAAGTCTTCCACAAAAAGCATGCTTAGGAGAATATTCCTATAACACAATTTTCTCACAAAGCAATTAACTTTCTCAAACTGATAAACTAAATTTATGATCACTTTTGATTGCCAAGTAGTCTGCAGAAACAAAATCTTGCGTCTGGTTTTGGTTAGGTAACTTAAGTTTTCTTTTTAACAATCAGAATGTTTTAAAGATACATTTTTTTTTTTTACCCCAAGGAAGGGACTTGACTCTTGGATTTAAGACCCTTTTCCTTGACAATATATACAAAATTTCTTTTACTTATTATCTGTCCATTCTTTGAAGCTGTCAAAGCCAAGAACCCATAAACAAATCACAAATAGCAGTAACCTACATTAGTTAACATTCCCCCTTTTACATGTTGACATTTTTACTAAAGGATTAGTTATTTTTGCATTTCCATTTCTCATATCCCATGACATTCCATATAAATTGCATTATTGCTTTATAGGCCACACAACATTCAAAAGTATGTTTATATGCATTGCCTGTTTTCCTTGATCTTGTAAGTTTGATACTGATTTTACTACAGAAATTTAAGTTTGAAAATACCACAGTATTTCTTCTCAGAACTGAATTGTTCACATCACTAATCACTACATGCATATTTAGCTCTGATTATATTGCTCAAAAACTGCACCCATTATCAGAACAGTGCAAATGATATTTAATTTTAAAAGTAATTATAATGGCTTGAATTCAAAGTTATTCAAATGAACACTGTCAAGTAATTTCACTTGAGTGTGTATATATTTCATCACCACTGTTTACATTACCCTTCTTTTAGTACAACCATCAAATTCTTCACGATTTTTTAAAATCAGTTTTCCCTCCTAAGTCCCCAGACTAAGAGTGCCAAATAGTCTTGGAAACCCACACCTCCAGACTTTAATATTTTCTTAAGAACACATTTGTGAACTCACAAAAGTGTTCCATCTTCAATTTTGACAATGCAGTCCTTACTTTAAATCAAAAAAGCCTTTCCTAAAATCCCAACAAATAATTCTGAGAACTTAAAACACCTTGACAGTGTCCCTTAAAAATGGTATGACAGTAAAGTGCCAGTAGGCATGGCAATGACCTCTTAGATGGGATCATTTAACTCCTTGGAACTGGGAAATGCCAGCACCAAGGATTACACTGAGATCCAATTTCAGTGAAGGCTACATTTATTTTCCCACTTTCCACAACCTATTATTCATCATGTTAGAATGAAATGTAAATGTTTTGTGTAGCCCTCAAACTTACACTAAGATTAGAGAGATGTACTTTTAAAAAGCACGGGGTAATATATAAAATCAGTGGCAGAAAGTTTCAGTAAGCACCAGGAACTAATTTTTGTCACCCCATACTCATTTGTAGATAAGTTTCAACAACCGGCAAGGCACATTTACAAATATTCCAATGAATACTTAGTGACAAATTTTAAATTACACTCTATGTCCCAGCTATCCCAGTAACTGACATACAACATACTAAAATGATTTATTAAGGTAACAAAAAAACCAATTAATGTGAAACATACAGGCTATTGGCAACCACTATTCTAAAATTATGTAAGTACAAATAAACATACTGAAATGTGTGCAATTCTAAGTTTTAAACCAGAAGATTTCTACACTGACACACATTTATATTAATGACACATAAAAAAAATAAAAACTTTATTACAAAAATAAGTTACACTCGCCTCCAGCTTACAGTATAAAACAATTTTATTTGCAGGAATGCAAAATGATTGTTTGCCATGAGCAATTTGAACATATGACATGTCTAATTTTCTTGTTAAATTTGCATTTACTGGGGAACTGGTGTGTATAAAACCTTAATTAAGTATAAGCTCTGATCTTCATCGTGGTGCCTATTGGGTATGTGATATAACTGCAGTATCCCTTTGGGGAAGGGGAGAAGGGATTTCTTTACACCAAGTCCTAATGAAACTGTAATTTCACTTTTGACTTTAAGCTATCAACTCAGGACTTGGCAAAAATTTTGAGGGTGATTCAATAGAGGATGCTTCACCACTGAACACTCACTGTCATCAAGGTGCTTTAGAAAATTAAAAACATAGCACAAATGATTGTACTCTACAAGTTATCATGACCTGCATAAGAAATGGAAAGCTGATTCACATGTGTACAGTGATCAGCATTAAGAAATGCACTAATGAAACATACCTTTTACCTAAAAAGCTAAACTACAGCCATATACTTATTTCTATGATTTATGAAAAAACTTCAAAATATCCAAATGTCAGGCTTCGCTGTACAACTGTCAGTTTTAGTCTGACTTTTTATAAAGGGACACTGCAGTATTTAGTACAAGTTCGGATGCACTTTTTTTGAACATCTGATGTCTTACAAAAGTAACATCTTGCTAAACTATTTTACATCCAAATAACTACAATATCTGAAGAAGCAAGGCTGCTTTTTCAGCCACAAAATACGACAAAAGCAAGGCCTGTTATGATGGTCATGAGGAAGTCTTACAAGCCTCTGAAACTAAAGGCAACTAAGAATGTTACATTTGGTATATTAAAATCTTACCCTCATATCATATTTAACAAGCCTTGCTTTTATCTACAAAGTTTTTCTATGTACAGTACAGACAGGGTATAGTTCAATCCTCTGCTACTGAGGTAGTTAACCAACCCTTTTAAAAAGGTTCTGAAAAGAACCACTATCTGGAATGCCTGACTAACCAGCTCTGATGATTACACCTGAAACTGCATATCTGAACACAATTCAAAAGTGATTACTATAAAAAAGATATAGACAATCATGATTAACCTTGGTGAGCAGAAATAATTTAAGGATACCAACAGTGGCATTCATCTATACCACTGCAATAAAATTTAAATGCACAAATTCAAGAGAATATTTCAAAATACCATTGCTGGGATCCTTAATTTAAAAAAACAGGGGAAAAATCTACTTAGAGCAGATTTTTTAGAGAACTTTATTCTTTATTAAGATACCATGCTAGAAGTTATGAAGGTTTTCTGTTGGAACACATTTGGAAAATAGAGTAGCTTTAGTTTAATAACTTGCACTGCAGAGAAAATTGTTAAAGAAATTCATATCAA